>VDFB02226592.1:0-22162 GCA_007258455.2 Sequoia sempervirens | reverse complement strand
ATGCCCCAACCATGGCTTAAGCCTATGAAGTTATCTAATGAGTTCATAAGAGAAATCATCCAAAATCCCATGTGCCATTTCACTTAAAATGGAAGATAGTGAGTGATCAAAGAGAAGAAATTAGTGACATAAAACACCACCCACCAAGTTAGAGCCATTCAGAATATCATAGTCTTCCAAAGCATTATGCAAAGAAAAAAGTGGGAAAACATAAGGAAGAAGATAAGAACCAACCAAAAAATTTATCATTTCACCGCACCAGGGCACATCCATAAGATTGGAAACAAAATGAGAGGAGATTTCGTGCAGTAGAGACTTTGTGTGGAATTCCAACCAATCATGATGCGACAGTGTTCTAATCGCATCTTCCACTAGTTTGCATTCCAATATGCAAGAACAACTTATCTTTTCAAATGTAAAAGACCTAGCATCCCGCAATTCCTGATGCCTTGGCAGAATGAAAACTATGAAATAAGTTTGCATGGTGCTTTACATAAGTAACAAAATTACAGTGAGGAGACTACCAAATGCAACCCATTAATACCAACTTTGCACGAGTAAAGCTAGGCAATCGAGATGAAACAATTAATGCATACTGTAGGCTCATTGCACTAGAAGGTGGCATGTATTAAAATCCTATACAAAGAATGTTTGGCCATAAAGTGTGACATCAATTTAAAGCCATGTGTCACCCAAATGATTCCATATTTCCTTAAGGTATCATTTGAAATGCATTTAAAAATCAGTGCCAGAGATATGGAGATCAACAAGAATGTTTATCACATGCCAAACTTAAATCAAGAAAGGGGCCAACAGAAATGACAGCCCAAATAATTCATTTATTTCCCAATTGTCATAAATTTGGGGCATGTGACACTAACAGTCACACAAGGATCTATGTTCCAGAACACATGACAATATTATTAGCCCATCTTACATATTTGTGAATACAAGTATTTTCGTTAGCAACCATTCTAGCAACATTGCTAGAAATAGAAAGATATGAAAAAACCTTATCAATATTGTGCCCCAAGTTTGGAGTCACCAAATGGAATCAATCAACCATTCACAAGTACAATCTCTAGAAAAGACAAATGTTAGAAGAACTTAATGCCAAGCAAAATGATATATCAAGAATGTTAAATATAAATTGCCAAGTCTACTCCCCATTAACCATCCAAGAGGAAAGAATCCTCAAGGGTGATTAATGCAAAGGAGAGGCCCGCATAAGATAATTTTCTTCCCAATGTACAAAAAATGTTCCACATGATATAACTTTGAAACCCCATCAGATTGTTGAAAGAAAATTTAAAATTTTCCATCTCATCCAATCCAACCAAATAAGGAAATGATAATGCTTACTCTATATTTGTTCAATGAAGAATGATTAAGTGCCCAAACCTTAAGTTGGGGATTCCTGGCAATCAAATGAATCAAAAAAACAATCATAGCCAACTGCAATGCCCATCATAAAAGGAATTGATGTTAGTTATTCAAAATTTTAGAATATTCTTGCCTTGACAAAATTTTGTAGGAGAAATTTGCATCAATGGCTTTATTTGCTAGCCAATTTGCATGGCTATTCGCCTCTCTATAACAATGTATAACTTCATATGAAGAGAATTTACTTAGAAGATTATGAATGTGGGATAAAAGATAGTTCATATGCCATGAATTTCAATGACCATTTAGAATTGTAGACACCACCACCATGGAATCCCCTTCAACCAAAATTTGGGGAAGAGATAGTTTTAATGCCAGTTCCAACCCAAGCCTTAGTGCATTAAATTTTGCAATATTATTAGTGCCATCTGGAAGAATGGAGAAAATTTCTCCAATGAAATTACTTTTCCAATCCCTAAGAACTAAAGCCACCCCAAATTTTCCAGGATTTCCCCTAGATGCTACATCACAGTTTAATTTAATATAGTCTCTAGGAGGTGACAACCATTTGATATTTCCTTTATTCACTGAGGGGATCTTGGGTGGAATAGACCTCGCTTTAGGTCAGTTAAGAAGAGACCAATTTTTTAAAATAAAGGAATCACAAGAAGAGAACACATTTTTCAAATTTTCATTTTTGTATATGCTTGACATTATTGCTTTTAAAATCAAAATTTCAATTCTTTGGATGATTTTCCCTAAAATCAATTATTCTTTTTTAAAGATACATTTGTTTCTCTCAAACCAAATATTCCATATCAAGATGGAGGGAGAGATTTCCCATAAGCAACCAAAATTTGAATTTGAATGTAAATTTGGCCAACTTTGAAAATGTTGAAGGATTGAATTTTGCAAGGGGGATTGCCATCCAAGTCTCTTCATTAGCCAAGTACAACATTTATAATCAATTGTTCTTTTTTGAAGATACATTTGTTTCTCTCAAGCCAGATATTCCATAACAAGATGGAGGGAGAGATTTCCCATAAGCATGAAAATTTCAAATTTAAATGTAAATTGATGGGAAATGTCATTGATGTCACTTCTTACATCATTTAATATTTCAATTATAAAACTAGGTGTGTCTTAGAGCTATATGTGACAAGGATGTTTCCACGAATTAGGGGTTTTGCACCGTAAACAGTGAATTTTGGTTTCTATTTAGCTCTTTCAGGAGCTTTTAGGAGCTCTCAGGAGCTCTCGGGAGCTCTTGGGAGTGGATCTTAACAACTAATTTCTAGCTAATTCTAAGGACTTAATCCTAACATATTTCTTAACTAATGATTATTCAGACTCTAATAACTTAGTTCAGACTTTACCTAACTTAATTGTAATTGATTCATGGAAGAACTAAGCTAAAAACAAAACTTACTCTTAATCTAAAATTCAGAATTGAAATCTACTTGAAAAGAGAATCCATTTACATTTGTAAAAGACAATCTATATACATTTGCAAGAAAATAGCTATTAATCTAGAAAAGAGTAACACTAAATTCCATGAATGAATTCCAAACAAGCTTTAGCTATATCTTCCCATAAGTCATTGTTATCTCTTCCATTAAAACCACATGCATTTGAAAATAACTATTAAGTCTAATTCCTATGAATAACAATTAAATCTACAGTAAATGAATGAATATTAATCTACAGTAAAGCATAATGAACTATTTTGAAAAGCATAGTGAAATAAATCTAAGATTTTGAATTATTTCAATCACTAATGATTAAAACAAAGATCAACATTCCTAACTTTCCAATTGATAAATTAAACAAAACAATCAATCAAAGAACATAACAAGGTCACCCTCCTCTGAGCAGCCTTTGCTCTTCCCTCTAGTGGGACCTTAAACAATCTAGATCAATTAGCTCCTTTATTTGCATCTAAATTGGCCCAAATAGGTGAGTAGAACAAAAGTGCATATACATAAACATTACAATGCTTAACCGAAGATTAACTAACCTGCACTAAATATAAGGGTGTATATTTAGGGATATCCATTTATTTGAATACAAATTTGCATTGCCCGCCAAGATACAAAAGTGGCAAAACTAAATCTAAAACAAAACTGAAAGTATCATAAAGAAATCTTCCCACATTATAAATAATAGGAAGTTCTCAACTAACTGAAGAAGTTAATTCAAAATTGATAAATTAGGATCCAACCAGAGCCGCATCGTGAACACAACAGATTTCAAGTTTGTTGGGCCAGAGTTCTTTACATGTTCACCTCATGAAGTAAGTATTTAATCAATTGAATAGAATCCTTAAAAATAGGATGCTATTATGGAAAAAATTCAAATTGCATAATCATTCCATCAATAATCATTTAAGGGTGATCCCACAATAATGCTTACAATTTTGGCCAAACTACACCGAACTAATTTTTCCTAACTAAATCTTCACTTTTTGGGCACCTATAGTGGCTAAAACGTGAGGAATTTGAAGATGATGCAAACTAGTGATTTATGAAATTTTGTTTGTAGATTCTAAATATTTTTTTTTCAAAATTTTGGAATCAGATTGTACTTCTTTTTCCATCTCCTTGAAAACCTGTTTTCAATAAACACCCATTTTTAAGGACACATGCTCACCTGTGATAACACAACCCTTTTTTCTCATAATGAAGGAAAAATTCTATTTTTTTTAATTTAGATTTGTAGTCGGTGATGCATCTTAGTGCTTCCAATTGGTTTCCTATAGTTTTTATTGAATATTTTTCCATAATCGTGCCTTGTAAGTCAAACCATCACAACCCACATAGTATGGCCGTGATAACACATGGTCCCTTTTGTATGTATATTGAAATTCACTTTTATTTTGTTGATCAAGGACTTCAATTCTAGTGCACTCATATTTTTCAAAAAAAATAATACACCTTATTTTCCTGTGATGTAATTAGAGAGCTTGATTTTTCAGTGAAAAACCTACATTCACAAGAAATAAAAAATAAATATAATAATCAAATTTAATTTATTAAAATTATAATTTTTTGGAAGCTTATAATAAGGACCACATACTTACAAAAAATAAATTTAAATGAATTCATTTGATCCCCCAAAAGGTAAATCAAAAGTGATTTTTTATCAGCATCTTGATAGGTGTAAAGGAGACGCATTTATAGGTATGGTTTAAAACTAGCGAGGTTCTATCCAAGGGGGTTTGATCTAAGGTGATTTGATCAAACCCTCTTCAATTGGAATCCTTAAAATGGAACTTTTAAGGCTTAAATCATTATATTTTCTAAAATATGTGGATTTCAACAAAATCAAAATCTCCCAAAAAATTATAATCTAGTTTCTTTGTGGACTACCCTTAAAAGCAACACATTTAATGCAAAATATCATTTCTAATATATCCTCAAATTAGTTAAATATAAGATAAAACAAAAAAACATATAAGTATATAATCTACCGCCAGTATAGTTAATTAACAACATAATAAATTCTTTGAAAACATAAAATGATCAATTAAATTATCATTTTGAGTACTCATCATTTCTCCCCCTCCTATTGTCAACCATGTCCTCATGGTTGAGAGTCTAGAAAATTTCTATTTCTGATAACTAGATCACCACATTGTTGCATATATTTTAGGAATGTTCTATGATGAGTAAACCCATTTAGTTCTTCAATTCTTCTCAACCAATCTCTCAAATTTTCTCCTACAAACTGTGGAGGTGCATTCAATGTAGCTGGGAGTTCTATGAGTAAGGGTGGTCTGAATCTCATTCCAACCCAATTGGCATTCTGCTCTTTTATGACCTCTATCAAAGATCTCACTCTTGTGAGACTCCAAGTAGTGTTTCGTGGAGAGATTGGTTCTCTTCTTCTCAATGATACTGGAATATTGTGGTACCTATCTCTTGTTGCAGTCAAAGCTCTATGTGGAACGTGATCTTGAATATTTATGAAAACTTGAATGCTTTCAGAAAAAAATGAACCTATAAATTGGTGCTACATTCTCTCCTAGTGCAAAGTACCTGAATGCGGCTATGAAAACCATTGACCAGGGAGTTTCATCCCTCATAAGGCATGAACAATTTCCCATCCTGCTTCCCTGTAACCGGGAAATGTCCTATTTTCTCCCCATTCAACTTGGTTCTGCAAAAATGATACAAAAGATCTGATTTGTAACTCTCCTATGAAAACATTTAGAAATGACTGTGGAAATAGTCTCTTTGTTTCAGGATCCAAACTAAAATTTTGAGAAGTTGAATTTCTCTTATTCCCCATATTTTCTCAATTCTGCAAGTCAACAAAAAAAATGGCAGACGTAAACTATTTAAATGAAATGCAGTATGAGTGTTTCTTTCACTAGGCAATAATTTCTTTAAAAAATGCACTATGTCAAGAAATTGGGTAATAATCTCCCTCATTCCCTGTGGACATTTTTACGCATGACTGTACTACATTATGGTTCATTACAAGGTTACGCCACGTCGGCATAAGAAAAAATTATTTTACATCGATATGAAATCTTCAATATTACTTTTGTATTTATTGCAGCAGTCACTTCAATGTTAAATCTGTATCACTCCACCAGCTTTGAAATAATTAACACAAATTTATGACAACATTAATAACTACCTGGAAGAGATTTCTATACTTCAAACATTTACTTAATTTCACATCATAATAACTAAGTTCGAAAATAATACTTTGAAAATGATACTCATAATTAATGTATACCTTTTATTTAATGCAAGAGTCAATCGGAGCATGCAAATTAACTCAGTTGGAAAATATTCCAATGAGTCAATTAGAGAGAGCTTAGAATTAACAAGAAAATTTATTACAAAAAATCTTGGGAACATCAGGAGTCGTTAGTAGTTGTCAGGAGTCATCAAGGAAGACTGTCATTTCTAGTTTTCAGCCATTCCTCTCTTTTTTTCCTTTTTTTTAAATTTTTTAAATTTTATTTTTTATTTTTCATTTTTTCTCGGAGATAAACCACCATTTCTAGTTTCCAATCTATCTCCTTTATTTAGAAGGTAAGCTGCCATTTTTGGTTTTCAATCTACCTTCTTTATTCATGGTTTTTTTCAAAAGATTATCCAAGAGCACATTCTCCTATGGAAGAAATATCTTCCATCAAAAAATGTTCAATTCTATTATGCAATTCTGATACAAATTCTTCTTTTGATGTAGGTTTGTGATACATCTTCAGATGATGACAGTTAACCAACATACTCCTTCTTTCTCCATCTATTGGTATTAGTTGAACAACTCCATTTTGAAAAACTTGATCAATTTCATAGGGTCCTAGCCATCTTGTATGAAATTTCTCTCTGAACTCTTCAAATCTGGAATCAAACAATAGTTCCCAATCTTCTTTCTTGAATTGTCTAGTCACAATATGGTTATCATTCCATTCTTTCCTCTACTTCTGGATTTTTTTGTATGCTAAAGAGCTTCCATTTTGATTTCATCCAATTGGTTCAACTATAGAATCCTATTTTTCTCTACCTTAGGAAAATCAATACCAACTTCCAATGTTGTCTTTAATGTCTACAACTCAAACTCAATAGGCATAACTAGAATTTTTTCCATATACTAACTCATATGGATTGAATCCAGTGATTATTTTCCAATTTGTATTGTAAGCCCAGATTGTTTCATCTAACCTTTCTACTGAGTCTATTTTTCTCAATGAAACAGTATCTGTCAAAATATTTTCTAATTCCCAGTTAGTAACTTCTACTTGCCTATTTTCTTGAGGATTATATGGTGTAGATTTTTTGTGTGTCATCTGACATCTCTGCATAAAAGCTTCCATCATAGTAGACACAAACTAAGGTCCTTAATTTGATACAATCTCCCTTGGTGCACAAAATCTCTAAAGAATATGCTTGTACAAAAAATCAGGTACTTTATCTTCTCTTGCTGCTGGAAAAGCTTTCACCTCAGCCCACTTTGTGACATAGTCTGTGCAAATTAAAATATAATCTTGTCCTCTAGAAGGTGGATCAACGGGTCCCATGAAATCAATTCCTCATTTCTCAAATGGTTCCAGAGCTATTTGAGGTTATAAAAGCATCTCCATTGTTGGTGTAGGTCTTCCCATGCGCTGACATTCATCACAATGCTTAGCAAAGAATGAAACATCCTTTGTCATAGATGGCCAAAAATAACCAGTTCCTAAGATCTTATGAACTATCCTGATAACTGAATAATGTCCTCCTTTTTGGTTCATGATGGAAAGCATGTATGAAATCATAAACATCTATTTATGCAATACACTTACGAAGAACATGATTAGGACACATTTTAAATAAAATTCATTTATCCATTGGAACCTAGAACTCTCATGAATTAATCTCTTTTTTTGCTTAGGATTGAAATGATTTGGACACTTCCCTATTACAAGATAATTTGCAAGATCAGTAAACCATGGTGGATGAATTGATAGTGCAAACAAGTGCTCATCTAGAAACGTGTCATCTACTGGCTCTTGATCACCCTCCAAAACAGTTCTAGAAAGGAAATCAACAATAACATTAACTTTACTAGGCTTATCTATAATTGTCACATCAAACTCTTGCAACAATAATAACCATCTTATAATTCATCCACCCACTATAGCTTTATAGATTTGGTGCTAACAGAGCATGGTTTCTCACTGTAAAATGTGTTGAGGTGAGTATTGTGTGGAATAAAATTTGGTTTTCTTTTGCAACTATAGAGTTTGGTTTGTATATGAAGTTATTGGCTATCCTCCAGTGGAGATAAAGCTAGGTAGAAGGTGCATAAACTTCCTCCACTAAGAGAGAGTGGGTAGAGGGGGTCTGAGAAGAGCATCTTCTAGAGTCTTTACTAGGTAGAGGATAGTGTAAGTGTGAATTTTGTTGCAGGGAGTACCTATAATTGTAGAGAGAATTGGCTCTATAAATTATGTGTGTGTAGCTTTTAGAAGTTATAGATTGGGAGAGTGAGAAGATGTCTTCTAGAAAAAGGATGAGATGGTTCGTGAAGAGACTTTTAAGAATTTCATACATAGAGCATCAAGAAAGTAGATTTTTAGAATTTATTTATGAAGAGATAACCAAAATCCATGCAATATTGGATGCCCTTAAGGGTGGGAAAAATAAGGGGCAGCATTGCAACTCTTCAACGAAGGTTTTGTGGAGAGGTGAACATGTGGGAGAAGCCCACACTGATGTACAAGATGAAAGTGTGACACAAGTTGCAGAAGTGAGGCTTGAGGAGACTCTTGTACAAAGAAGTGACAAGGGGTGAATGAAGTGGGAAGAGCATGCCTAGTTGAAGGCATGGGAAAAGAAATAAAAATAAAATTTGCAGCAGTGGTAGAGAGGCAAGATAAAGTTATAAAATTTGAAGGAGATAAACAAATTGCAGCAATATTGAGTCCTTTAGAGGACACAAAGATGAAGATGGTGGAGAATGATCAAGATAAAAGAGCTGTAGCTAGAGAAGAAAGAGGAAAAATTACAATAGTAGTAAAAGATAAGGTAAATTTTGATTTATCTATGTTTTGTAATTGTGAAGCGTATGATTTTTTGCATCAAATTGAATTAAAGAGAGTAGAGGAAAGCATGGAAGCGTTAAGGGTTGAGATGCAGCCTAAAAGAAGCCATTACATTGGTATGGCAAGAAGAAAGGTTGAAGAAGATGAATGTTTTTGGTGGAGGATGGATTATGGTGGGTTAATTCCCACAAAGGAGGACTTAGATGAACTTGAAATTTGGTGGAGGTGGACGGTTTGTGGTGGGTTGAATCCCATTATAGGGGGGATGAGAGGAAGGTACATTTTTAGAGAGAAGTCAGCTCTTGGTGGAAGAAATTTTACACAAGGAAATGACAATGAAGGGAAGATTTGGTAAAGGAATATGGCACATGTGTTGGATGTTGTTGATATGTGGTTGTCATTGATGTCAACACTATCGGCATTGATGTCTTTAAGGTTGTATATGTCAAGGATATTGATAAAATTGTAATAAAACAAGTTGTAGGTTGTCAGTGATGAAGTGAAGTTCACATGGTGGTGAGTTCAGTATATTGATGATCAGAGGTTGTGGATTAAAGGTTTTTGTTGTTGAGTGTATCTATTTTATCCATGTTAAGTTCCAGAGATCCACATAAATATTTGATCGAGTTATGATTTTTTGTGTTTTGACAGTTATTTTGTTGCTTCAATTGGTGTTCTTAAAAGTAGATGATGTGATTCTAGTAAGTTTAGTTGTTGCGGATTCTTCTCTAGTGATTCATGTTTCTCATGGATGTTTCTATATTTTTCTCTATTTGTGTTGTTGATCCACATTGATCATTGTGCTCATGATTAGTGATTTTCTTTTGCATGTTCATGTTTTTCATGTTTATGGCTAATAGGGTGATTGTAGCATGTTGTGGATCTTCGAGGATTAATTGTTTGAACTTTTTTGTGTTCGAGGATGTTGTTTTGGTTTTTCACTATGTTGTGGCTGACTTTGGTTAGTTCGCATCGATAATTGTTTATTAATTTGGGCTGATAGTTTGTACACATTTTTATATTTTGTTGAAGCCAACATGTAGCGATTTAATTCCTAGTTGCAGATATATATATAAGCGATTGTTTATTCCATTTGATGGTATGAGATGTGTGAATAATGTCCTAATCATTCGAAGGAAGAAGGAGAGTGTGAAGATGTGTTCATGTGCTTAACCAGAACTATAATTAGGCATTAGCAGATGCTATTTTCTCAATTCAAATTCTTACGGATGTAATCCAAATGTTTCTATAAGATAGTGTGTCTTCCTATTGGAAGTAAGCCTTGTTGTATTTAAGTAGTGATCTCTAGGCAGTGTGCCTAAATGCATGTGCATTCCCCATTTTATTCTTTATACTTTTAATAGGGTATAATCTTGTGGACTAACCTCCACCATGGTTTTTCCCCTAACAGGGTTTCCACGTAAAAAAATATTGGTGTTATGTGTGTTTCTAATGTGTTGATGATTCATGCTTACATGGTTATTAATTAGATCTGAGAATAAGTTGAATAAGTTTAAAAAGTTTAAATTTTTGTGACAACTGATTCACCCCCCCCTCTTAGTTGTCTTCCCTTGTGTTGCTAACAACATGTTCCAACCAAGTGTTGAAAGAAAAGAAGGAAGAAACATTGTAGGGTGCTACTTTCATCATGGGAGCATGCTACAAGTTGCTTTCAACTTGAAAGGGTAGTTTTACTACTTAGCTCCATTTTTGTGAGCTATGCTCACAAACTTCTTACCCAGTGTGTTTGATGCAGGAGCATCCAAGTTCACATGCAATCCATATCAATCCAAAAACATATTTTATCTCAACTTTGGTTTTGGTTAATTATTTTATTTGGTGTAAGGTGAAATTTTGGTGTTTGTAGGAACATTCAAATTTTAATGACATTATTGTCACTAAATTTGATAAAACTTCAAGTGAGTTGTTACGCGTTGGAGAGGAATTTCAATTTTTATTAGCCTTCGTGCTTTATTCAATTTCATGTACCCAACGGTTGAATTATCTAATTTTTGTAGATTATAAGTCTTTTATTCCCAAAATTTTTAGGCAAGGGGGCACATAATTTAAAAGAGGAGAATAAAAAAATCAATTAGCAAAGAAATGAAATGAAATTATACAATAAATTATCTTGACATTCTAGGGAAAATGAAAGGGCACTGGAGAGGGAGGCTAGAGGTTGCTAGAAGTAGATTAAAACAAATTATCAAACCAATTTTAGGTTGTTGGATGGTTGGTTATGACTAGAGCATGGAATATAAAAAAAATCAGACTTGCTAGCTAGAAGAGGGGGGTGTTGGATAAAAATAAATAAAGAATAATTTTGTTGTTGCTATAATTGCCTTAGAGGGGTGTTGAAATGAAATTTTGGACTTCTTTTGTGATTGTTAAATTAGCTACATTGGGGCAATAGAAGTGAATAAAATTTAGATTTGATTTTTTTGTTAGTCTATGCTTATTGAGTGTGAATGAAGATATTTGTATTTCCTGGTAATAATATTTTGTGAGAGTTTGAAAGTGAAGTGATTTGGTTGTGAGATTGGGTAGCCTAATAAGGTTTCCCGATTTCGATTGCATTATTTTTTTAGACAATTAAATTTCATTGGTTTATTTGTTGTTACTATAATGCATAACACATAGCTTGAAAAGGATTTGAAATAGCGAGAAAATAGTTTTATACAAAATAAAAAATGGTATGCAGTAGGATCATCATGGAAAAAATAGGCTCTTATGGCAAAAAATTCAAAAAAAATCGAAGTTAAAACTTGATAAAAAATTTGAATAAGTTATTTTTATATTATTTCAAAATATGTAAAATACAAATCATAGAAAATGAATCTAGTTTCTAAACTAGTAAGTTTTTTTAAAAATAAATAAATTGCATTGGGCAGTAAAATTTGAAAATCAGTAGTAATTTAAATTTCAAGGAAAAATAAGAAGCAGGTGTCTATCCGACCAACTCTAAATCCAGCCAATAAAATTACAATATTTTTTTATAAGATTTTAGATATATAGAGTGAACCATGTCCCATGATGCATTTTTCGTACTTTTCGTTTTTAAATAATTAATTATGATTCTTTTATTACAACTTTTAAAAAATATAAAAACTTGTATGTCTGACCACCTTAACTTGGTCAAAACTTCATGAATTCAATTTTTCTTTTTTTAATCCTATAGTATGTGAATCATATAATGTAACACATGTTTTGGATTCAAAAAATGTGATACCGCTTTTGAAAGCTATAGATGTTTCTTTTTCAATTAGCCTATCAATCAGACTTTAGTCAATTTGAATATAAATGAATAATACTCACTTATTAAATTCAAAGTAAAAGCATAATTTATATTGGTGGAAAGCTGAGAATCTCCTTTAAAACCCTTTCATTTCATCAATTTTGGCTAAAAAAAAAAAGTTGTCAGCCACATACCCATCATACGTCACTTTGGCCCATCATGATCCCCGCATTATTACCCAAATAAAGTCATTTTAAAGTTTTCAAAAAATTATTCAAGTAGTTAGAAAATATGTATAGTAGTTTTTAATAGTATAATAATTCCTAATGAGAGTTATAACATATTTCTTTTAGTATATATATTTTTTCTTTACATTCTTAAATCAATAAAATAAATTAATACTAATATATAAGATAAATCATAAAATATTATAAATAAAAAAATGTTGATCCACTTTCTATCTATCTATAAAAGATTATTTTTTATTTTTTAAAATAAAAGTGGCATAGCCACAAACTTTTATTGATAAAATTAATAGAAGTAAATAGTGAAAATAGGCAGATATAGAACAAAATCTGCCAAAGAGGAAATCTGCAATACCTTATATCACGGTTAGATACAAAATTTAGAGAAAGGATTCATCTATCAAAAAGATAGGAATACAATATGAGAATAATTGCCCCAACATAGGGTTTGCAATGTACCAAAAATCAACAAAGTATGAGAAAGAAGATCATGAGGAGTACATATGCTAATTCTTCAAAAAATAAAACACCAATTGATAACTAAAAGTAGCAGAGCCAAAGGAAAAAGGAACCCCATGTGAAGGAGAAGACATTGTATAGAAGGTGATGGAGGCGAAGCTACAAGCAAGAAACTAGAGTCCAAGAAACTATACAGAAGGTGATGAAGGCGAAGCCATGAGAAAAAAACTAGAGCCTTGCATCAAAATGTAGAGATTGAAAACCATGAATACAAGCATGATCAAACTCCACTTTCAGTTGAGGATTCCAAGTCAGCGGGAGGAGAAAAGTAAGGAGTAGAATGGGGTTCGACCAGAGCATGCCTTATCAAAAATTGCACTGCATCAAAAAATCTAATAACATATGGGAGATCATATGCCCCAACCATGGCTTAAGCCTATGAAGTTATCTAATGAGTTCATAAGAGAAATCATCCAAAATCCCATGTGCCATTTCACTTAAAATGGAAGATAGTGAGTGATCAAAGAGAAGAAATTAGCGACATAAAACACCACCCACCAAGTTAGAGCCATTCAGAATATCATAGTCTTCCAAAGCATTATGCAAAGAAAAAAGTGGGAAAACATAAGGAAGAAGATAAGAACCAACCAAAAAATTTATCATTTCACCGCACTAGAGCACATCCATAAGATTGGAAACAAAATGAGAGGAGATTTCGTGCAGTAGAGACTTTGTGTGGAATTCCAACCAATCATGATGCGACAGTGTTCTAATCGCATCTTCCTCTAGTTTGCATTCCAATATGCAAGAACAACTTATCTTTTCAAATGTAAAAGACCTAGCATCCCGCAATTCCTGATGCCTTGGCAGGATGAAAACTATGAAATAAGTTTGCATGGTGCTTTACATAAGTAACAAAATTACAGTGAGGAGACTACCAAATGCAACCCATTAATACCAACTTTGCACGAGTAAATCCAGACAATCGAGATGAAACAATTAATGCATACTGTAGGCTCATTGCACTAGAAGGTGGCATGTATTAAAATCCTATACAAAGAATGTTTGGCCATAAAGTATGACATCAATTTAAAGCCATGTGTCACCCAAATGATTCCATATTTCCTTAAGGTATCATTTGAAATGCATTTAAAAATCAGTGCCAGAGATATGGAGATCAACAAGAATGTTTATCACATGCCAAACTTAAATCAAGAAAGGGGCCAACAGAAATGACAGCCCAAATAATTCATTTATTTCCCAATTGTCATAAATTTGGGGCATGTGACACTAACAAATTTCACATCGGAGGGCACTATGTCTGCACATGACAAGATATCAGCCCATCTTACATATTTGTGAATACAAGTATTTTTCATATAAACCATTCTAGCAACATTGCTAGAAATAGAAAGATACAAAAAACCTTTTTATCAAAATTGTGCCCCAAGTTTGGAGCCACAAAATGGAATCAATCAACCATTCACAAGTACAGTCTCTAGAAAAGACAAATGTTAGAAGAACTTAATGCCAAGCAAAATGATATATCAAGAATGTTAAATAATATGCATCAAGCAGCCCACTTATTAACCATCCAAGAGGAAAGGATCCTCAAGGGTGATTAATGCAGAGGAGAGGCCCACATAAGATAATGTTCTTCCCACGTACAAAAAAGGTTCCATGATATAACATTGAACCCCATCGTATCGTTGAAATAAAATTTAAAATTTTCCATCTCATCCAATCCAAGCAAAGAAATAAGGAAATGATAATGCTTTACTCTATATTTGTTCAATGAAGAATTATTAAGTGCCCAAAACCTGTTTGGGATTCCGCAATCAAATGAATAAAAAAAAATCATAGCCAACCGCAATGCTAATTACAAGTGCTGAATTACGTTAGTTATTCAAAAATTTTAGAATATTCTTGCCTTGACAAAATTTTAGAGAAATTTGCATCAATGGCTTTATTTGCTAATTGATTTGCATGGCTATTTGCCCTCCTTTCATAACAATGCATAACTTCATGAAGAGAATTTACTAGAAGACTACTAATGTGGATAAAAATATAGTTTTAGGATGCCATGAATTTCAATGACCATTTAGAATTGTAGACACCACCACCATGGAATCCCCTTCAACCAAAATTTGGGGAAGAGATAGTTTTAATGCCAGTTCCAACCCAAGCCTTAGTGCATTAAATTTTGCAATATTATTAGTGCCATCTGGAAGAAGGGAGAAAATTTCTCCAATGAAATTACTTTTCCAATCCCTAAGAACTAAAGCCACCCCAAATTTTCCAGGATTTCCCCTAGATGCTACATCACAGTTTAATTTAATATAGTCTCTAGGAGGTGACAACCATTTGATATTTCCTTTATTCACTGAGGGGATCTTGGGTGGAATAGACCTCGCTTTAGGTCAGTTAAGAAGAGACCAATTTTTTAAAATAAAGGAATCACAAGAAGAGAACACATTTTTCAAATTTTCATTTTTGTATATGCTTGACATTATTGCTTTTGAAATCAAAATTTCAATTCTTTGGATGATTTTCCCTAAAATCAATTATTCTTTTTTACAGATACATTTGTTTCTCTCAAACCAAATATTCCATATCAAGATGGAGGGAGAGATTTCCCATAAGCAACCAAAATTTGAATTTGAATGTAAATTTGGCCAACTTTGAAAATGTTGAAGGATTGAATTTTGCAAGGGGGATTGCCATCCAAGTCTCTTCATTAGCCAAGTACAACATTTATAATCAATTGTTCTTTTTTGAAGATACATTTGTTTCTCTCAAGCCAGATATTCCATATCAAGATGGAGGGAAAAATTTCCCATAAGCATGAAAATTTCAAATTTAAATGTAAATTGATGGGAAATGTCATTGATGTCACTTCTTGCATCATTTAATATTTCAATTATAAAACTAGGTGTGTCTTAGAGCTATATGTGATAAGGATGTTTCCACGAATTAGGGGTTTTGCACCGTAAACAATGAATTTTGGTTTCTATTTAGCTCTTTCAGGAGCTTTTAGGAGCTCTCAGGAGCTCTCGGGAGCTCTCGGGAGTGGATCTTAACAACTAATTTCTAGCTAATTCTAAGGACTTAATCCTAACATATTTCTTAACTAATGATTATTTAGACTCCAATAACTTAGTTCAGACTTTACCTAACTTAATTGTAATTGATTCATGGAAGAATTAAGATAAAAACAAAACTTACTCTTAATCTAAAATTCAGAATTGAAATTTACTTGAAAAGAGAATCCATTTACATTTGTAAAAGACAATCTATATACATTTGCAAGAAAATAGATATTAATCTAGAAAAGAGTAACACTAAATTCCATGAATGAATTCCAAACAAGCTTCAGCTATATCTTCCCATAAGTCATTGTTATCTCTTCCATTAAAACCACATGCATTTGAAAATAACTATTAAGTCTAATTCCTATGAATAACAATTAAATCTACAGTAAATGAATGAATATTAATCTACAGTAAAGCATAATGAACTATTTTGAAAAACATCGTGAAATTAATCTAAGAGTATGAATAATTGCAATAACTAATGGTTAAACAGAGATCAACATTCCTAACTTTCCAATTGATACAAATTAAACAAAAATTAACTAAATCAAAGAACATAACACAAGGTCGCCTCCTTCAGTTGAGCAGGCCTTGCTCTTCCTCTAGTGGGACCTTAAACACTAAGATTCGAATTAGCTCCTTATTTGCATTCCAATTGGCCCAGATAGGTGAGTAGAACAAAAGTGCATATTACAAACATTACAATGCTTAAGCAAAAGATTAACTAACTCCAGACTAAATATAAGGATGTATATTTATAGGGATATCCATTTATTTGAATACAAATCTATCATTTCCTACCAAGATACAAAGTGGAAAAACTAAATCTAAATAGAACTGAAAGTATCATAAAGAAATCTACCACATTATAGTTGAATAGGAAGTTCTCAAACTGACTGAAGAAGTCAATTCAAAATTGATGAATCAGGATCCGACTGGAGCGATCAGGAACACAACAGATTTCAAGTTTGTTAAATAGAGAGTTTAACATGTCCACCTCATGAAGTAAGCATTTAATCAACCGAACATAATCCTCAAAGATAGGATGCTATTATGGAAAAAAATATTTCAAATTGCATAATCATTCCATCAACAATCATTTAAGGGTGTTCCCACAATACCGGGTTTACAATTTTGGCCAAACTACAATAATCGAACTAATTTTTCCTAACTAAATCTTCACTTTTGGGCACCTATAGTGGCTAAACTGTGAGGAATTTGAAGATGATGCAAACTAGTGATTTGTGGAATTTTTCTTATAGATTCTAAATATATTTTTTCTCAAAAAATTTTGGAATCATATTCCACTTTTTCCATCTCCTTTGAAAACTCCGGTTTTTTCAATAATAAACACCATTTTTAAGGAGGACACTCAATCAGATAACACAACTTTTTCAATGAAGGAAAAAATTCTTTTTTTTTTGAATTTAGATTTGTAACTATGATATCTAGTGCTTGCAATTGGTTTCATAGTGTTTTAATGAATATTTTTTCCATAATCAAGTTTCAAAGTCAAACCACTACAACCTCGCATAGCGGGTCAGATAACACATAACCTTTTTTGTATGTATTGAAATTCAATTTTTCTTTTGTTGGATCAAGGACTTCAATATCTAGTGCACTCATATTTTTCAAAAAAAAATAATAATCTTCTATTTTTCCATATGTGCAAAATAAAGAGCTTGATTTTCAGTGAAAAACCTACATTCACAAGAAATAAAAAATAAATATAATAATAAAACTAAATTTATTTAAAATTATACATTTTGGGAAGCTTATAATAAGGACCACATACAAAAAATAAATTCTAAATGAATTCATTTGATCCTCCAAAAGGTAAATCAAAAGTGGTTTTTTATTTGCATTTTGATAGGTGTAAAGGAGACTCTATTATAGGTATGGTTTAAAACTAGTGGGGTTCTATCCAAGAGGGTTTGATCTAAGGTAGTTTGATCAAACCCTCTTCAATTGGAATGCTTTAAACGGAACTTTTTAAGGCTTAAATCATTATATTTTCTAAAAATATGTGATTTCAGCAAAAATCAGAATCTCCCAAAAATTATAATCTAGCTTTGTGGGATCACCCTTAAAAAGAAACACATTTAATGCAGAATATCATTTCTAATATATCCTCAAATTAGTTAAATATAAGATAAAAAAAGAAAACATATAAGTATATAATCTAGCGCTAGTATAGTTAATTAACAACATAATAAAGTCTTTGCAAACATAAAATGATCAATTAAAGTGTCATTTTGAGCACTCATCATTTCTCCCCCTCCTATTTTCAACCATGTCCTCATGGTTGAGGGTCTAGAAAATCTATATTTCTACCCACCAACCAAATAACTAGATCACCACATTGCTACATATATTCCAGGAATTTTCTACGATGAGCAAACCCATTTAGTTCTTTAATTCTTCTTAGCCAATTTCTCAAATTTTCTCCTTCAAACTATGGAGATGCATTCAATGTAGGTGCAAGTGCTATGAGTAAGGGTGGTCTAAATCTCATTCCAACCCAACTGGAATTCTCCTCTTCTATGACCTCTATCAAAGATCTCACTCTTCTGAGACTCCAAGTAATGTTTCGTGGAGAGATTGGTTCTCTTCTTCTCAATGATATTGGAATATTGTGGTACCTATCTCTTGTTGTAGCCAAAGCCCTGTGTGGAAGGTGATCCTAAGTATTTCTGAAAACTTGAATGCTTTCGAACAAATTTCTCCTATAAACTAGTGCTACATTCTCTCCTTGTGCAAAGTACCTGAATGCGACTCTTAAAGCCATTGACCAGGGAGCTTCATCCATCATAGGCATGCCCAATTTCATCTGTACTTCCTTGTACTGCATTGTCCTATTTTCCCATTCAACTTGGTTCTACAAAAATGATACAAAAGATCTGATTTGTAACTTTCCTATGAAAACATTTAGAAAAGACTGTGGAAATAGTCTCTTTGTTTCAGGATCCAAACTAAAATTTTGAGGATCTGAATTTCTCTTATTCCCCATATTTTCTCAGTTCTGCAAGACAACAAAAAAATTGGTAGATGTAAACTATTTAATTGAAATGCAGTATGAGTGTTTCTTTCACTAGGCACATACTTTTAAAAAATGCACGTCATGTCAAGACGTTGGGCACTAATTTCCCCTCATTCCCTATGGAAATTTCGCATGCATGACCGTGTACTTTACATTATGGTTCACAAGGTTGGCAGCAATGTTGACATAAGAAAAAATATTTTACATTGATATGAAATCTCCAATATTACTTGTATTTATTGCAGCAGCCACTTCAATGTTAAATCCGTATCACTCCACCAGCTTTGAAATAATTAACACAAATTTATGACAACATTAATAACTACCTAGAAGAGATTTGTATACTTCAAACATTTACTTAATTTCACATCATAATAACTAAGTTAGAAAATAATACTTTGAAAATGATACTCATAATTAATGTATACCTTTTATTTAATGCAAGAGTCAATCGGAGCATGCAAATTAACTCAGTTGGAAAATATTCCAATGAGTCAATTAGAGAGAGCTCAGAATTAACAAGAAAATTTATTACAAAAAATCTTGGGAACATCGGGAGTCGTTAGTAGTTGTCAGGAGTCATCAGAGTCATAGGAAGACTGCCATTTCTAGTTTTCAGCCATTCCTCTCTTTTTTTCCTTTTTTTTAAATTTTTTAAATTTTATTTTTTATTTTTCATTTTTTCTCGGAGATAAACCACCATTTCTAGTTTCCAATCTATCTCCTTTATTTAGAAGGTAAGCTTCCATTTTTGGTTTTCAATCTACCTTCTTTATTCATGGTTTTTTTCAAAAGATTATCCAAGAGCACATTCTCCTATGAAAGAAATATCTTCCATCAAAAAATGTTCAATTCTATTATGCAATTTTGATACAAATTCTTCTTTTGATGTAGGTTTGTGATACATCTTCAGATGATGACAGTTAACCAGCATACTCCTTCTTTCTCCATCTATTGGTATTAGTTGAACAACTCCATTTTGAAAAACTTGATCAATTTCATAGGGTCCTAGCCATCTTGTATGAAATTTCTCTCTGAACTCTTCAAATCTGGAATCAAACAATAGTTCCCAATCTTCCTTCTTGAATTTTCTGGTCACAATATGGTTATCATTCCATTCTTTCCTCTACTTCTGGATTATTTTTGTATGCTAAAGAGCTTCCATTTTGATTTCATCCAATTGGTTCAACTGTAGAATCCTATTTTTCTCTACCTCAGCAAAATCAATACCAACTTCCAATGTTGTCTTTAATGTCTACAAATCAAACTCAATAGGCATAACTATAATTTTTCCATATACTAACTCATATGGATTGAATCCAGCGATTATTTTCCAAGTTGTATTGTAAGCCCAGATTGTTTCATCTAACCTTTCTACTGAGTCTATTTTTCTCAATGAAACAGTCTCTGTCAAAATATTTTCTAATTCCCAGTTAGTAACTTCTACTTGCCTATTTTCTTGAGGATTATATGGTGTATATTTTTTGTGTGTCATCTGACATCTCTGCATAAAAGCTCCCATCATAGTAGACACAAATTGAGGTCCTTAATTTGATACAATCTCCCTTGGTGCACAAAATCTCTAAAGAATATGCTTGTACAAAAAATCAGGTACTTTATCTTCTCTTGCTGCTGGAAAAGCTTTCACCTCAGCCCACTTTGTGACATAGTCTATGCAAATTAAAATATAATCTTGTCCTCTAGAAGGTGGATCAACGGGTCCCATGAAATCAATTCCTCATTTCTCAAATGGTTCCAGAGCTATTTGAGGTTATAAAAGCATCTCCATTGTTGGTGTAGGTCTTCCCATGCGCTGACATTCATCACAATGATTAACAAAGAATGAAACATCCTTTGTCATAGATGGCCAAAAATAACCAGTTCCTAAGATCTTATGAACTATCCTAATAACTGAATAATGTCCTCCTTTCTAGCTCATGATGGAAAGCATGTATGAAATCATAAACATCTATTTATGCAATACACTTGCGAAGAACGTGATTAGGACACATTTTAAATAAAATTCCATTTATCCATTGGAACCTAGAACTCTCATGAATTAATCTCTTTTTTTGCTTAGGATTGAAATGATTTGGACACTTCCCTATTACAAGATAATTTGCAAGATCAGTAAACCATAGTGGATGAATTGATAGTGCAAACAAGTGCTCATCTAGAAACATGTCATCTATTGGCTCTTGATCACCCTCCAAAATAGTTCTAGAAAGGAAATCAACAATAACATTAACTTTACTAGGCTTATCTATAATTGTCACATCAAACTCTTGCAACAATAATAACCATCTTATAATTCGTCCACCCACTATAGCTTTATAGATTTGGTGCTAACAGAGCATGGTTTCTCACTGTAAAATGTGTTGAGGTGAGTATTGTGTGGAATAAAATTTGGTTTTCTTTTGCAACTATAGAGTTTGGTTTGTATATGAAGTTATTGGCTATCCTCCAGTGGAGATAAAGCTAGGTAGAAGGTGCATAAACTTCCTCCACTAAGAGAGAGTGGGTAGAGGGGGTCTGAGAAGAGCATCTTCTAGAGTCTTTACTAGGTAGAGGATAGTGTAAGTGTGAATTTTGTTGCAGGGAGTACCTATAATTGTAGAGAGAATTGGCTCTATAAATTATGTGTGTGTAGCTTTTAGAAGTTATAGATTGGGAGAGTGAGAAGATGTCTTCTAGAAAAAGGATGAGATGGTTCGTGAAGAGACTTTTAAGAATTTCATACATAGAGCATCAAGAAAGTAGATTTTTAGAATTTATTTATGAAGAGATAACCAAAATCCATGCAATATTGGATGCCCTTAAGGGTGGGAAAAATAAGGGGCAGCATTGCAACTCTTCAACGAAGGTTTTGTGGAGAGGTGAACATGTGGGAGAAGCCCACACTGATGTACAAGATGAAAGTGTGACACAAGTTGCAGAAGTGAGGCTTGAGGAGACTCTTGTACAAAGAAGTGACAAGGGGTGAATGAAGTGGGAAGAGCATGCCTAGTTGAAGGCATGGGAAAAGAAATAAAAATAAAATTTGCAGCAGTGGTAGAGAGGCAAGATAAAGTTATAAAATTTGAAGGAGATAAACAAATTGCAGCAATATTGAGTCCTTTAGAGGACACAAAGATGAAGATGGTGGAGAATGATCAAGATCAAGAT
>VDFB02226590.1:0-10538 GCA_007258455.2 Sequoia sempervirens | reverse complement strand
AAAGAGTTGGATGAAGAAGAAGATCAATGACATTGAAATGTAGAAGATAGCATTATATTCATTTTGATACACTTCTTTTTGATAGAATTATATTTTACCTATGTGGTTACATAATTAATTCTTGATGTTTTTAATTTTTATGCCATTACATAATTAATTTAATGATGTACTTTTTAATGTTTGAAAGGTCAAAAATTTTAAACATTTCAATAGTGATGTTAATAACCTTGAAATTAGTGTGTTTTATGTTTCATGTGATCATAAAAGATTAAAAATTCAGTTGTACAGGTGGTTGTTCAGTAGTTGACGTGTATGTTGGTTCTTTTACAATGTAACTAGGTTTGTTTTCTAATCTACCTATGGAATTAAGCATCTAATCAAAGGCAGCTCGAAGGACCTGGACCAACCGACGAGGACTTTAAAAGCCTCGTACACTTCAGGTTCTGCAAGACCTGGGAGGGTGATCCCTTAATGTGTTTACAACCTCAGCACCATTATTAATTTATTATAAACAACATTAACAATAGCAGATGATCTCACTTAATAGCTCAACACGATAAGATAATATCAACTAGAATTGGTTGTTCATAGACAATATCAACTATCTGGAGCATGAGATAACTAAACACAATCCATTGCATAAGATAGTCAATGATTTGCAATTTGTAGCAAGCTCTAGGAAAAGACAAACAAAATATTCCATGAACCGATCGCTAGTATCCACAGAGCCCATGCCATCCAGAGGCCTATAACAACCTAATACATCACATATAAGATCCCTAACAATACAGCATTATAATTTCCAATGTTATGCATTCTAACCCAAGACTACTTATCAAATCCTTATACAAATACATATTCCGCCATAATCCCATTCACATTTTGACAATTCCCACCAAAGCCAAAATAGAACATACACACCACACAGTGAGATGGATGTCACCCTTAGTTATTTCATTGAAAGTTCAGATATGCATGTACAATGGAGAGACATGAGCTCAAATTTTCATTTCAACTCAAATGCTAGTACTGTTATACAACATTAAATCTCTATGAACTCAAAAAATGTTACATAATGACTCAAAACCTAAATTGCATTTCTCTAAAACCATCGGACTTTACAATTCGCTCTGCAACTTCACCTAGACTTGATAAAAATTATCTAACTTGCTAACCCATACTTCTGGCCTTGAAATCCTTCTTATAAAAAATGAAGGAGCAAACAAGCATCGGGCTAGAAAGTACACATATCATCAGTCAATTGGAGCACCTGGTGATATTCCAAAATTTGTTACAACAACCACCACCTTGAAAAATATTCTTGGTCAAAAAACATTACAACAACAATCATCCTAAAGCATATTCTCATTCATCATGTCGGTGGAGGAAGGTTGATGCAATAACAAAAAACCATGCGAAACCCACGCCAAGAAAGTCATCCATACAAAACTGGAAACACTGTAACCATAGCATCTGATTTGCCACCTGTTGGTAGCCCACTCTTTTTACTCATCATCATTCAAATACTTAGCCACCCACCTCTGGTATTCTTCATCAGTTGGCTAGTCAAAATTAATCACCTCTTTTACCTTTGTACTATAAGGAAAATACTTTACCGCTACCTGATTAGCATCTCTTTCAAAAGATTCCAAAAATGAGCCGATACCAATAATCTTATCCATACACTTTACCAACAAATCATAATCTGAGTCATCACAAATTATTTTAATTTGATTATTGATGGCTTTACTTGCTTGATCCTTCCATTGTTGGAGTGTTCTGATTTCCCCCTACTCATTAGTTATATCAGGTAACAGTGTGTTACCCCAATCATTGAAGTTCTTTACCAATTCCCTAATCTTCCTAATTAGATCATTTGGTAAGGTCTGAAAACCTTGCAATGATTTAACTAATATATAAGTAGGCTTCAATGATTGGGGCCTGTTATTTACATCAAACCTTGAAGCTTTATTCATAATATCTAGATTATTTTCCCTAGGGATCCAATTTTGAATTATTGGAATCACTATCCCATGATCCCTATCAATATTATTTATTGCTTCAAATAGCAAAGAATACAAAGAATGTATAAAGGGCAGTTTATTATCCACCATTTCATTTAAATGCTCCAAAACAAGAGTAACAATTTCTTTTTTTTTTGAAAGAAAACCCTCCTCTTTTACCCTTAGTGATGTCTGTAATTGATCAATTTTCTCCATGAGCTGCCTCTTTGTTGGATGAACAGAGCACTCTATTTTTTCATCAACTTGTTCTAGAGGAGGGGTAAGAGCAGGATTTTGAATGGGAGACCCTGGTGTAGAAACATTTGGAGAAGCAGGAGGCATTGACCCTACTTTGGGAGGTGATGTGCTGGTTCCTGGAGCATTGGATGTTTCCCCAGTATGTCTATACTTGAACCTTTCTATTTTAGTTTGTAGCTCAACATTCATCTGTTGCATTTTTCTATATTCTTTAATTAAAATGTTATACTTCTCCATTAGGCTCTTTCGTTTAGCCTCCTCCCTTTCAGGAGTCTTTTGGGCCAACTTGGCCACATTCGCAGTTAAACTAGTGGCTTCGGTTGTTGTAGTCTCTGAAGCCCTCTTTATTATTAATCCTCCTTTGAAATTTGGATTAATATCAGCAATGTCTGGCTTTCTTCCTTGTGGAGCCAATGCCCAAATTTCCAAGGTCTCATATTATTCACTAAAGGCAGAGTTTTGTAATGCTGCCTTAAATTCTTCTTCAGAATCCTAAAAAGGATTCTTGGACTTTATAATGGCATTGAAAGCCACTGCATCTGCGATGTCCCATTTAGGAAAAATCAAAACACTAGCCTGATTCACTAGTTGTCTTCCTTCTTCAGGAGTGATGTTTTTGAACTCTTCCATTTGTTCATCTTTCACTTTTTCATCATTCTCCTGATCTGACCTGTCAGGCCTTAGTTCTCTTCTCTCCTTGCATTTATTTTGATATTCCTCAAATTTCATCCTCCATGCTAATTGCAAGAATACAGGAGTCTTTACAAATGCATTGTCATCTAAGAACTCCTTGCAAGCCTCCATTCGTGCATCCTACACACTCTTACCCTTTATATCCAAATTGGATAGAACCAATTTAGCTAACCTAGGAGGGGACAACATACCAACCTGCATGTCTTGATCAGTAACAATAATTTCATCTATGAGATCCTCAGGTAGGTGATTAGTTCTTTGCCTCTTAGGGCTTGACTCAGGTGGTGGTGATGGGGGACTGTGCTTTGGTGAAGATCCTAATTCAATGATTTTGATAGCCCCGGGTACTTTAAAGTTTGGGCCTGGTCGTGAAGGCACCTTCATTATTTTATTTCCTTTTCTGTCTACTTCTTCCTCATCACTGCCAGTATCCCTTTTCCTCCTATAGATGGGCCACCTTTCTGTAGGCTAATAGACTGGCCTTGTTTCAATTGGCATATCACTTTGTCCTTGCATGTCCAGAATTAGCCTTAAATTTATCTTTTTGGTGTTCAAGGTGTCCATTATGTCCTTGAAATTCTTCATTAAAAAATCAATTCTCTTATGGTATGGAGTTAATTCCATCAATGGATCATACGTCGGATCCATTTCATGCACAATATCCAGTAGCTTACTATAAGCTATCCACTTTTCCTTTTTCAATTCCTATCTATTTAAATCAAATTGATTCCTGATTAGGTCCTCAGGGAAATTGAACTCATGTGCAAATTTGCCACCTTTTATTCTTTGTCTAAAAAGAGCAAAGAAACCTTTAGGATCATGGTGTTGCCTTGGACCAAATCTCAAATGGTAATCAACAAAGAATTTGTCAAAATGTGTCCAGCCTCCCTTTGAAAATGTAAAGTCAAACACTACTGTATAATTAGGGAATAATGTTCCCTTCCCCTTTCCAGTTAGGTTATCTTCATGAATACACCCCATTTGCCACATAACTTTTGCAAACCCTAGTCTCGGTGGCACATTGTATGGTAGTATGTGAGGGGTTCCTTGAAATCCATATATTCTCAGGACAGTGCTGACTAGATATGGGATAATGTCACCCCAGTTATGTAAAACCCTCAATTCTAATTTCTTCTCCTTCATCCTAAGGAAATCATGCAGTTCCTCAGGGATCCTAAGTACATTTACCATCAATCTAGCCCTCAATCTTGCAGCAAAACAATTATCAAATTGCACATAACGGGTGCTTTCCTTATTACAGGACAAATCTGCAGCCCATATCTATACTGACAATCTTTGTCCATTAACTGATTGTCTTAAGTTTATTTTCTCAGCAAAGAAATCAACATTCCTAAATAAGAACATATGCATCAACATGGAATACCAAAAGAATTGAGTACCAGAATCACCATTCTGCAGCTTTGATAGTCCTTCATGTATCCTCTCCACCAAAAAAGAAGCAAAGTCATATGTTATAGAGAAGTTAGGGTGATGTATTTGTACCCCCATGAACATGTATGCAATTAACATTACTGCACCAAGGCTAAAACCCAAAATCTGACATAGTGAATAAAAAGTAGCCAGGAAAGGCTTTTGAAAATAATTAAATCTGAAGGGTTCCTGGTCACTAGGGCTGATGCGAAATTGTGAATGCCCTGCCTTAACCAGATGAGGTGGAAGCAGCTTAACCCTAAAAAGAGATTTCAATTTTGTATACTCTTGCTTCATTTCTTCAAGATTAATAGGAACCAAGTTATCACTTGGCTCATTCAAATCAAAAGTCTGTTGGATAACATCTCTGTTAATTTCTAATAGAACCCCTCCATCATTATCTCTGATTACCCGTGTGATAGGGTCATATCTTTTGGCCACTGCTCTAAGTAAGTCCACATCAGGGAACATTTGGAACAACCAGCTTTCCCATGTCGTACATCCATCCATTTGAAAAAGGATGAGGCAAATTCCTCTGTCCATACCATAATCTGAACATTTGTAAGCCTATGAGTGGAACCCTAGCATTAGCAATGTTGGAATTTTTACACACCAACCCCTCCCCTTGGATTTTCCCTCGCATCAACACCAAACCTTTCCTTCTCTCATTTGTTGATAATATAAATTGATCTAGGAAATCATCGTACAAGTTTCTTTTCAAATACTCAATGTGGCCAGAGTGTTGCTTGGTTGGCATCATTTTAGACAAACTATGGCCTCACTACAATGTTACACTTCAAGTGGCTATGACTAAGCAGAGATAGGAAATTACAAAGTAAAAATACCGCAATTCCTCACAATTTATGATTAAACAATAGCCTAACAAAATATTTTTAATGAACTTCGGTGACAAGCATAGTGACCCTCCCCCTTCCCAAATTTGAGTCTTTGAATGGTGAAATGAAAGAATTAACTCGGCTTTTTGCACAAACTCAATTTTTGGTTGCGGTTGCTCATAATTTCACCTTTGGCTCTAAAATTGTTTTCACGAAATACTTGGATGCTTTGTGATACAAATGAGACAAGTAAATTGATTTTATGTTGATCAAATCCTACCAGTAGATGTCTCATCCGCCATTAAAGCCCACTTGTGCTCTGCAGGAAGGGCTCTAACCATAATTTAATACATATTTAAATTTAAGCCGTTGATCCTTTAGTTTGATCAAATCATCAACGGCCATCTTCAAAATAGGCTGAGGAAGGAATGCCATGTGGCAGTTACTTTTGCAATATCCCTTGATCCTTTGATTTACCATCCGCGGGATGGCCCGGACCGCAGTCGATCTTTTACCATAAATCCTGCTCCTCCCGTCCAATATTTTTTTACCATAAAGCCTACTCCTTCAAAAATGGTCACCATCCTTTCATTTAACTGTCGAGCAGCTTTTCCCTTAAAATCATAACATCTGCATTGAAATAAAACACGTGCATCTTACAAGCGCATTAGTAATTCGCCCCATAATACATTTAAAACTGGCAAACACTTTCTTCACTCCTTAGGCTTCATTGGATGGGACATGTGGTAGGTGCCACGACATCACAATCCCAAAATTCTTAGTCGCAGGATGGCGGGCACCGTCAATCTTGAAGAGATAGCTCATCAATGGTCACGTAGATTTCATCCTTTAGGAAGGGCACATGGCACCATGGCAATATCACGATCCTGTAATCCTTGATGCATGAGATAGCGGTATTGGATTGATCTCGTTCCGCTAACATGGTCATGACCATGTCGTTAACCTTCGAGCATCTTTTCTAGTGAGATTATAACATAGCTATCAATTTAGAACATGTGCATCTCGAGAACACTTTAGTAATTTTCCCTTTAATACATTTAAAGCCGGCTAGTGTTTCATTTACTCTTTTGGGCTTCATCGGATGAGACACATGGCTGGCTAGGTGATTTTGCAATCAACCCAAGCACCATCATGGGATGGCGAGGAATGACTCAGATCAAATGGTAGTTGGTCAACGATAGCTAAAATTTGATCCCCCGGATAAGACACGTGGTGCCCGCCCGTGATTTCGCAATCCTTCATTTCCCAATCATGGGATGGTGGGCACCGTTGATATCTGCAAAAGTAAATCAACAATGACACTAAATCCAACCCTTGCAAAATAAAGATTCATTAAAGGAGAAGTGGACATTACTAAATGGGGCAGAAATTTAAAAATTATATTTATAGAAAGAAAAATAAAATAGATTTGCAATTTTGTTTTTATAATTTCACTTTAACTTTAAATGTATGTTCACTCATTAGGATTGTATTTTTTTACAATCACATTTTCCTTTTAGATGTTTGTTTATAAAATATAAAGATGCATTAATATATTAGAAATATTTATTTTTATATTATATAGCATTGATAACATTAAATTAACATAGAATAATTTCACAATATCACTTAACCAATCAAGAAAAATTTAATCATTACTATGCAACATTATTCTCACATCAAACTAACAAATAAGCATTGAAAACAAATTTATTTTTTTATATTATAACATTCATAACTAGAGAAGCCTTTTATACACAATATCAAGTTAATTATAAAAAACACATAAAATTATTTATAAGCAACTTAAATTTTTAACAATTTAATAAAATATAATTTAATATAATTAAGAGAAAATTAATAAGAATTATAGATAAATTTATAAAATATTGATTTACTTATCAAGAAAAAATCAATGCTAAATTTACTTATTATAGATAAATTTACTTACCAATCTATTTTAACCATCAAGACAAAATTAATCATTAGTGATTGCAACATTATTGGCAAATCTTTTAAACTGACAAATAAACATTGAAAACACATTTATTTTTTATATTATAACATTCATAACTTAAACCTTTTTATTGAATAAATTTATAGAAGATTATGTTTATTAAAGTGATAGAATCTAATCCCAATACTAACATTAATTATAAGTCTAACCATAACCCCAACCCTAAAACTAACACTAATTAACTTCAAACCTAACTCTAATTTTATATCCAACCCTAAACATAACTATGATTCTAAAACTAACATTAATGAAACCCTAATTGAACCATAGCCCTAACCCTAATACTAACCCTTGACCCAATTGAACCCTAACACTAACCCCAAGCTCTATCATAGAACCTTAATCTTTACCCCAACCCCAACCCTAATCCTAATAGAATCCTATACCTAATTTTAATTAAAGTCTAACCCTATTTGAACCTTAAACTTAATTGAACTCATGTTTAGGGTTAGGGTTCAATTAAGGTTAGGGTTGAATTATAGTTATGATTAGGGTCAAAATTCAAATAGGATTATGGTTGGAGTTTAATTAAGGTTGCTATTCACTTAGGGTTAAGGTTCAATTAGTATTCAATTTGGGTTAGGGATCAATTAGGGTTATAATTCAATAAGGGTTTAATTAAGGTCAGGGTTAAGGTTAGTCTTAAATTAGGGCTAGGATTGGAGTTAGGGTTCAATTAAGGTAAGGGTTATTGTCTATTTTAGGGTTAGGGTTCAATTAGATTTCTCTAGGGTTTTGATACAATTAGGGTTAGGTTTCAACAATACCTAGGGTTACGATTACAGTTCAATTAGTGTTAGAGTTAGGGTTATAATACGAGTTCAATCAGGTTAGGGTCAAGGTTTAATTAGTGTTAGAGTTAGGGTTGCAATAATAAAAATTTCCATAATGATATGGAAAGGCATTCAATTGGATTCATATACAAATGCACAAATAAGAATTGGTAATTAAGAATTCTCTAGAACTAAAGTTATAACAACAAATGTAATCCTTAGCTTAATCATTTGTTCTTTGTTAGGGTTGGGATAAGAATTTAACGGGGCCAATCGAGACTTAGGAAATAAAACCCTGTGAAGGAAATAAAGTATTAAAATCAAAGTTGGGTTTTAATTTTAATCTGGTGACATAAGCCTAAGCCATTAACTCCAGTGGTCATGTCACCGATGGCTTAGTCAAAGCCTTTCATTAAATACTAACCATTCAATGTCTAGGTTTTCCAGATTTGAAGATATGGGAGAAGATCTCGATCGTACCCCCAAACTTGCAGACCTAAGGTGTCGCCCTGTTATTTGGTGCGAGGTCAACAATAGGAAGATGTATGTCCTATATGGAATGTGGGGCCCAATATCCACTATTGAGCTCATAACCCGTGGTTTTAGATGGACAACTAAGATCAAAAGCTAATGTAAATCTATGCTGTTCCCTGCTAGCTCGCAGGAGGAAGATGAAGGTTGGTGAAGCATTAATGAATTATTCCTTACTTGTGCAGTCACGTCGATCTCAATCTGTGTGAAGATGTTGTTGTTGGCAATCATGAAGGGTGATCTTTGGATTCTCATCTAGCTCTAGTTAAACGGTGACAGTACATACGCTGCCAAATTGCCATGTTTGCACATGCATATTTACTAGGCATTGATGAAGGTTGCCATTACCTCGCACAATAAATACAAGAGGAATTAACTACTAATAGTCATTCTTGTAGCAGTTAGAGCACTTTGTGGGCTGAGTCTAATCAGGTTTGAGTGCTTGTCTGAGAAGAGAAAATGAGTAAGTTAGTAAGGAGGTCTGTTCATTTGAGCTCACAAAAGCTCGGTCCTGCTATTCAGGAAGGTACTTTGGTTGAGCAGCAACGTCCTGGAATTGCAACCTTCTACTGCTTTGGTTGCAGTAGAAGGTTGCAATTCCAGGACATTGATGCTCAACTGGTAGATGACAAAGGCAAGTAGTTAGTGTGCTCTGGATGCGGCCAACACTCGCCCATTGACCTTATGAGCAACACTTCTGATGATGTAACCAAGACCGACTTGGACTACTATCGGTATTTAAGTCGCTTCAATCACAGTCTACCCTCTGATGAGGAAATTATATGTGTGGGCACATCAACTGTTGAAACCCCAAGCGGACAGACTAGAACCGTATTGGGCAAGGACAAGAAAGAAGAGGAGGCTGAGGGTCTACCGTATTGGGCAACAACTAGAAGTGGGCATGTATACCAGGGTCTGAGTGTTGGTAAGGGTAGGGTGGCAGGTAAACAAGGGGATTTTGATGACAATTTGTGTTCCCTATTCTTTTAGGCTACCCTAGTTCATGCACTATATATGTTTTGCAGATTCAACGTGTGGGAAGTTTTGTAATGAAAGTCAAATGCAATGGAGATTTTGTTCAAATGAAAATTTGTGGTGAAATTACATTTAAGCCCGAAGCTTGTTGCTCTCTTGTCATATAAAAGGGAATTCAAGGCTCATTTGTAGGGAGAAAACTGATGAAAGCTCTAGCTAGGTTTTGAGTTGAATATATGGGTAGAAAGATAGTTTTGAGTTGAATATATGGGTAGAAAGATATATGTCCTCTGATGAGGAAGTGATATCTTTGGTGCCATTGGCTATTAAAACCCCAAGCAGACGGAATAGAATAGATAAACTATTTTGAGTTTTGGATGAATATATGCAAATTATCTTAAATTGTATGCAGATATGACTTATAAGCATGAATAAACATATAATTCTAATATCTTTTCTCTCCTTATGTGGATTTGAGTGAATTTTGAATGAAATGTTAATGATGTTGTCATTCTTCTTTTGAGAATTTGTTCAATTGTGTGTCTATGTTTTGGGTAGAATTCAATTTTATAATTTTGAGGTTTCATATTTATATGTGTGAGATTGATCTAATATTCCAGAAAATGAATGTTAAAATATCATGAAAAAAATGGGCATAGAATGAATGTAGAAGTAAAATTATTTTTGCATATATTCATAAAATAAGATCTAATAAACAAAAAATATATGCAATTAAAAATAAATGAAAAATAATTCAACCCAAATTTAGATAACAGTGAGAATTAGATTATATGATAACTTTAAGGCTAGGGTTAGGGTTTGATTAGGATCATTGTTCGCTCAGGGTTATGATTAGAGTTATGAATATACAATTAGGGCTCAATTAATGTTCACTTAGGGTTTCTTTCTTGGGAGAAGTTTATTGAATGGTAAGTGTATTTTATAAAATTAATATGTCAAGAATTAATTTTAGATAATACTACATGTGGTTTTTCATATGGTATTAAATTGTAGATTAAAA
>VDFB02226587.1:0-26947 GCA_007258455.2 Sequoia sempervirens | reverse complement strand
GGAAGTAACCCCCCGCTTTTAACTTTATTCCAAGCCTTAACATTTTTTGTGTGCATCTCATAGTTGTCTGGCTGAATTATTTTCCTATCTCCACCCATCTTGGCTGACACACTGGGCCAGAGAGAGATGAAATCTTTACTAGAACTAGTCCCGCCAAATCTAAGAACCCACAAAGAGTGCCAAGCCACCTTGCACACTAAGCAACCAAGCTCGATCCCATAAAATCTAATGATTGTGATGTGAAAGCTCCATCCTGTCCTCATTAAAGAGATGACAGCCTCTTGTCCATGTGATTTATCATAATTCAATAAAGCGTGAAAATTAACACTTAGATCACTAAAATTTAGCCAAGTGCTTAGATCATTACTCCTAACCCCTTCATTAGCAAAAAAAACTGCAACAGCATTAGCTTCTCTATATGCATGTGAAATTTTAATTGTACCAAACTTAGCAAGAATCGAGATGGCGTCATCAATCCATGATTTTATTGTCCACAAGGGGGGGGACTTGCCATGAAGGAAATCAATAATATTTTTGGAATCACCTTCAAGCGAGAGGTTTTTAAAGTTAAGAATTTGAGCTGAATTTATAATGTGAAAAGTACAATTAGCCTCTGCCGAGTGATTGGTTTGGGAACCAAGAGGAGTGGTCGTCGCACCTAGAAAATTTCCAAAGGAGTCCCTTATGACTCTGCCACAGCCCGCCGCCCCCGGATTACCTTTAGTCGCACCATCAAATTTAGCTTTAACCCATCCATTAGGCGGAAAAGACCAGCGAACACCCTCTCTATCCTTCTTGATTTTTTAGGGGCACAAGGAAAATCAAGGCTTATATTCCATCATTGGCAACTATAAGGTCATAGGACAAGTGAGCCACTTTCTAAGAATTTCTAAACTTCTAAGAGATAGCATTGACAGTTTCTTTCAAAAATCTGATAATTTTATCAAAAACAATATCCATCGGAGATTCTTTATCTCTGTAAATTATGTTGTTGCATTCTTTCCAAAGACCCCAAGGAACATGAGGGAAAGAGAAATTCCATAAAAGCCTAAGAACTGAATTTCATGCAAAAATGTTAGTGATCACTCTTTTCTTGATGTTAAAGAGTGATCTTCATGAAGAGGATGGTAGTCATGATGCCATATGTAGCTCATACCACAGTTTAGTGGGATTTGTTGGTAGTGATGTGTATACATAATTGGTAAGGTTATCTTTATGTGATTGGGGATATTTTTTTTCTTGGTTTAGAATGGTTGATATTATGTCATGGTTTACTCTCGATATGCATTTAGAGTTTGGCATGGTACTTGTTCTCTTGAGAATAGGATGTTTATGTATGTTATGATGCATGTGATCTCCTTGGAGGAGATGGTTAGATCATGAATTTCATGATTGGATCTTTGACATTGATCTTGTGCGGTTCTCTTATGTATTGGGTATATTAATCATTTTCTTGATTACTTCATGATAGTGCTATGTGGCATTTGGAGTTTTTTAGGGATTGGTTGGTTATAGGTCCTTATGGATACTTGGAGAAATAGGCGAGGCTTGAGTTCTCTTATGGTTAGAGACATGTGTTGATATTTTTACTCTTGATGAGATTTCAATAGGAATTATGAGGAGCCTACACCTTGGTTGGACATGAGGTAAACACACTCGGCGATTTCACATGCGTCTAAAGAGGCAGTTTGGTTACAGAGACTCGGGAAAGGTATTGGTTTTAATTGTAAGTAAGTTAAACATGAATGTGATAGTTAGAGTGCTATTTTTTTAGCCAAAAATCCTATGTAGCATGCTCATACTAAGCATGTTGATGTTCAGTATCACTTTGGGCGAGAAATGGTTAAGAGTGGGAAGGTATTAATTGAGAAAGTTGACACTTTGATTAATGTTGCAAATCATCTTACAAAACCAGTTCCTATAGATAATTTCTCTTGGTTTTGAGTATTAATCATTTGCTTGAAGCTTCATGATTATGTAGGTTGCATTTGAAGTTGGCATGGATTGATTAGTTGGTATAGGAAGGCCATTGACCTTGAGTCCTGTACTTGATTTATAAAATGATTTATTTAAAATAATTGCAATGTATAATGTCAAGTGGGAGAATGTTGGGAATAAGATGCCATTTAATTGCAATCCTAAACATTATTTCATGTATCTCCTAAGTCCTTGGAAAGTGTTCCCCAACACTAGGATTAGAAAGAGATAAAATTTGAATGAAATGAACATGTAAATTGGAATTTGTAATTAATTATAAATGATTAGAACTTGTGGGGATTCCCATGAAGAACTCCTACAAAATAGGAGCACATGGCGCACCCAAATGGAAGGTGGAACCCACCTTGATTTAAGTTAATTGTTTGGAGAAAAGATAACACTTCAGTAATGCATGTAAAGATCATAGAAGTTAGGAATTGATATTTACATGTATGAAGTGCAGTTCAATATCAATTCAATTCAATTCAGTATCGATTCAGTTCAGTTTGGTTCAATTCAATTCAGTTCTATTATGGTTCAATTATCTTCAGTTGCATGTAGTTAGTTTCAGTTGAATTCTAGTTGACTCTAGTTGACTTGGAATGCATGACTAATGAATTGAGTTGCATGACAGATAACAAGTGATACATGCAATTAAGTGGGGATGATCAATCATGCATCATGTTTGCATGAATTGATGGAGAGATATGTTTGAGTTAACAAAGATTGACTTGGACCCACCTTGGGTGCCCAAGTTGTCATCTTGGAGTTAACACTTTTGCATGATAAGATATTTTATAAGGCTTAGTTAAGTGGGTCCATTCTTGGGTGCCAACTTTGAGGAGAAGCTTACAAGATATCTTCGGAATAAACATTGAGTTAGCACTTCAGTTTTGGACGCCCAAATTAATGAAGGACTTGGTTTGAAATTATTTTTCATGGGAGAACTCTACTTGCAAAGAATAGGTGTAGGTTTTGTGAGATAAGCTTTGTGCTTTGTAATTGTAAACTCTTTGGTGTTTACAAGGCTCATTATTTTCTATAAATTGTAGCAAGTTGAAGAGAGTTCTATCAAATTTTATTGCAGATTGTGAAGAAGATTTGTTGGAGGCAAAAGAAGCATCTCAAGCAAGGATTGGAATTATTGTAATATTATTATGAGATTAAATAGTACATTCATTCTTGGTGGAGTTTTTTCCCGAAAGGGTTTCTCCATGGTATATGTTGTGTCACTTCTATCTTTTGGTCTTATTCTTCTACAATCTTCTATCTACTTCTGCAAATGGTAAAATGAATCTAAACACATAATCATATACAAAGAAATTGTAACAAACAATACTTAATTAGATCTATAGTATAATAGTTTACAAGTTTTAAAGCTACATAATTACCTCCATTTTCAACACAATCTATGGAATAAATGTTGAATAGTTAAATACAAAACCAATAACATATTTTCATGACTCTCTACAACACAAATTCCAAAACAATGATTTGAAAAGAATAAGCTCACACAGATCAAAAATATCTGTGATATAATGATTGGACCTTAACTAAAAAATAGTGTATGTGTTATGCATTGCAAATATAAACAGGATGATCAACAAGAGAATATATGTAATCAATGCCTCTCCAATCACAAATATTACTTCTAAACCATGTTCACTATATAAATCATGATCATTTATAACCAGTGATGGGTTGAAAAACCATGCCTTCCCAATTCCACTAAGATTTGAGCTTGAATGCCTTACTTGTACTTTTCAGTCAAACTATGATTTGGGTTATCTTATCTCATGTTTTAAGTTTTGGTCCTCATATATTCTAGGGTATTGCAAACTACAAAATAGTAATCTAGATTCCTTATAGCATTGTGTCACCAAGAATCTTGCAATTCTCTATAGTTTAGTATCTCAAGAATTTAAAACAAAGAAACAACATAAACATGCTAATACAACTAAATGTTCACACCATGAAGACAAACGGTAACTTAAATTATAAAAGAAAAGCCTCAAAACAAGGCTATGTATGGTTCAGATGAACACTATTTACCATTTGCAGTTCACTAAGATATGCTGCTCTAAAATATATGGAAGTTCAGACATGGACAAAAAGGTGCATTTATACTTGGACACATTAGGCTTTTAGTTTTTTTTAGTGTATTTCTCATTTGCAAAGGATTGGGACTGCCCTTCACCTATTCAACTGTCATGTGTTTCATAATTTTTGAAGCAAGGGTCTTAACTAGCATATGTAAAATCATGTTCGCATGCCCTAAACCTGTATGCAATGCCATTATCCTCAACGGACCATTATGTATGCCAATATCCAAAGTTTATAAACACTGTCATTGAAAACAAACAATATTGCTATTCTTCATATATTATCCTTTTAATGGTATCTCCCACTGTGTTCAATTATGATAATGGTTACTGCTAGAATAAAGGTAACGAATCAGTTACAAAAAATAAGAGTTAAGTTATGGATAGGGTTCAATTAAAATTATTATTTAATTAAGAGAACAATTTACTAAGGTTTAGGGTTAAATTGGAGCTACCATTTAATAATATAATTTGATAATAGTTACAATAAATTATTATAATAATGATAACATAATAATTATATAAAAATATAATATTATAGTAATAATTTTATATATATATATATATATATATATATATATATATATTATACAATATATTAATAAAATAATTACACCAAGAGGCATTCTACAGTCACAACAGGGGTGGAAGAAACTTGAGTACATAAAAAAGAAAGACAAACGTAACTGATGGAAGTGCTGGAAGACGAAGAGACATGGAGGTAACTGGCGTGGGTCATACGAGTGAGTAACTGAAACGTACAAGAATAGTGTGAAGTTAAGCGATACGGGAGGGTAGTGGGAGAGTCGTCCGATCTATTAAAAGGCATAGCCAAGTCTATTCATGCCCGATAAGAATTTGCATTTCGTATTCTGTTATACTTAGCTTCACTCCTGCGATTCCTCTACCGCAACCTTTAGCTTTTGAATTTTTATCTGGCTCCAAGCGAAGCTGTAGAGGCGAAGAGCTTGAAGGTGTAGAAGAGGGTGTATTGAATTTGTTCAACAATAAGTCCCTGTGAATAGATGAGTCAAGGTAAGGGCCATAAGAGTTTTGATTGCTTGCTTGGGGCAACATATATTTGTTGAATGCCATTGTTATGATTGTTGATAATAGTCCAGTTTGATGGCTGCTTGGGGCAACAAATGTTTGTTGAGTACCATTATTGTTGAATCTCTCTGTGGTCTGGAACGCTCCTCCCCACTGATCTCTTCCATACAGTTTTGGTATTCTTTGTTGCTGTGTAATGGATAAATTTTATTTAAATGAGGATAGAATACAAGCTTTTGAGGTTTCTTAGATATGCTAGTTTTTGAAGTTTCAAGCTTTTGTGTGCATGGATGCCCAGATTCTATGGGCAGAGGTAGTTTTAGCGTTAGATTATTTGCACGAGCAAGGAACATTATACAATATACAGAGATCTGAAGCCGGAGATCATATTGGTGCAAGAGAGTGGGCACATAATGCTCACTGATTTTGATTTATCCCTGCATCTCATATTCGATGATGGTGAATATATTGAATGGAGGTCTTGTTCGTTTGTGGGTATAGAGGAGTACATTGCACTAGAGGTCTTGTGGGACAAATTCCACTCCTACGCAATACAAAACTTCATCCTCATTTCAAATATGAAGGATAGATATTTAGAACTAATGTGGCATGTGTCCAATTTCGAATTAACAGTTATCAATGTTGAGACCGACATATGAATTAGAGTGCATGAAATTGGCTCCAGCGAATGGCGTACAAAATGTTGTACATTCGTTTCAAAACAGAAAACCCCTTTGAAGTTTATATGCAACGATGGGTACAGTCCGCCTATTTTCAACAGAAGCAACAACTATCAAAATATGTTAATATGCAAATGCACTTCCCAGGAATTTTAGAGGAAGAAGCTGGAGAACAAGACGAAAGGGGAGAAAAACGACCGAAAAATCTGTTGTTTTGTATGTTCTGAGCTGGGTAATTTCTGATATGACTTAGGCCATGAACGTATTTAGAAATAAACATTTTTTCTTTGCTGTTTGTTTTTAATTCTGTCATTTGGGTGACGTTTTCAGCTAAATTCTACCAGTTCTGTTAATAGACTTTGCAGAAATCATGATTGGAAACAATTGCATGGTAATTTTGTGTAACAAACATTAAGCTAGGGACTTTTAATGAAGCATAAATTTTTAGAAATTTAGAAATCCTGGATTTTCCATTTTGAAAGTTGGATCATAATTAAAGTAATGGTATGCTGCTCTGAATTTGAAAGGTGGTTGTTGAATGTATTTCTATTTAATTCTATCAAATTAATCTTTGCTCTATGTTTAATCTTTAAATGTTCATCAATCTTTAGCATTTACAATCAAAGTAATTCCAGATTCAAATATTTGAATAAGTTTAATCTAATCACAAATAGCAATCATCTACTTGACTTCTATTAAGGTGATTGAGGTGGCTCAGTAAAATTATTGGATACAATCTGACATACAAAAAATCATTTCTAATGAGTGATATGATAAAATGATGAGAGTAAAGAAGAATAGTATTGTGTAGTATATTGTGATTGCAAGTATAGGTAATAATTAGATAGTTCAATATATTATTTTTGATTTAAAAGTTTGTGAAGTTTATTTAAAGAACAATATATATTTCAATTTATTAGTTTTTTAAGCTCATTTAGTGTGATTGAATTTTATTCATAGAGTACCAAGCTTATGATACATACATGGTAAGATCATAATTTTGAAGATTAAATCTATGGTTTTTAAAGTTCAAATTATAGTCACTACATCAAAAGGATAAATGTTTGAAATTTTATGCTCTTAATATGAATAAGATGAAAACCATATACATGTAAATCTTCAATAAGTGCATTCTAATACTAGAATAAATAAATAAATGAAATAGTTAGGATTTTTAGAATTTAAAAGATTAAGTATAAAAGAAATATTATAAATTTACTATTGCATATAAAAGTAGGTTTCTTAACTAGAGTTTGTAAAATTTAAAAAATTAAGTATGCAAGAAATATTCTAAATTTACTATTTAATATAAAAGTAAGTTTCTAAATTAGTATAAGTTAGAGTTTCTAAAATTTAAAAAAGTAAAAATCAAAACAAAATTATAATAAGTGAAATGGGTAAAGTTTCTAAAATTAAAAAATCAAGTATAAAATAATATTTTATTATAAAAAAAATCAACATCATAATTGGTATAATTTTTTTTTAAAATAATGAAATAGGTAAAGTTAGAATTTCTAATATTATAAAAATTAAAGCAAGTGAACTGACTAGAGTTTCTAAATTTTTTAAAATTAAGTATAAAAGAATATTCTAAATTTACTATTTCATATAAAAGTAAGCTTCTATTTTTAAAACAAAATATAGTTGATGATTTTGTATAGATTTATTTAAGTAATCTTTTTCAATAAAAATAATTATTATTTATAGAGATAATAAATTAAAAAAAATGTTAAATCACTACACATAAAAAAAGGTTTCTAGAATTTAGAAAGTTAAGTATGAAAGAGCTTTACTAAATTTAATATTGCATATAAAAGTAAGTTTCTAAATTAAAATATCATAAATTTATTATTACACATAAATTTGTTAGGTTCAAGTAGGGTTAGGTTTAATATTAGGTTAGGGTAAAGTTTCAACTAGATTTACTCTTGGATTTCTATTAGGTTTAGAGTTAGGGTTAGGGTTTTCATTCAATTGGTGTTAGAGTTAGATTTAGATTTCTATTAGGGTTGGGGTTACAAGTTAAGATTAGGATTCAGGATGGATTTAGGGTTAGATTTAGGGTTGTGGATTAATTAGTGTTAAGGTTTATCCTTACAATAAGAGTTAACATTCAATTAAGATTTAATTAAGGTTACATTTAGGGTTTATATTCAATTAGGATTATGGTTCAACAAGGTTAGGATTAGAATTTAATTATAGTTAGGGTTAAAGTTAGATTAGGGTTGGAGTTCAATTATGGTCAGGGTTAAAGTGTTTTACAATCATTTATGCCATCGAGGGTGAAAAATAAAACCAAAACAAAAGGGGTAAATTAGAACTAGATATAATTAGGATTGGATTTGAGGTTTTTGCTAGGATTAGGGTTATGCTTGGGGTTAGGTTAAGTGATAGGGTTAGGATTAGGATTAGGATTAGGGTTAGGGTTAGGGTTAGGGTTCAGATTTCCGTTGGGGTTTGTGTTAGGATATCTCAAGGTTATGGTAAGACTTATTGATTGGGGTTAGAGTTAGGATTGATATTTAGGGTTAACCTTCTAATTTTATGATAATATAACAATTAAATAATAATTAATAAAAATATAATATAATAATAATAATTTCATACAATAATAAAAATAAAATATTAATAATATAAAAAATACAATAAATTAAATAAACGTCTTAGAAGATATCTCTCCAAATATGTAGACTATTTTTAAAATATATATTAAATAATAATGATTTCCCATTTGAATTAATTATTTTTTCAAAAGAACTCCATATGATAGATGGTGCTTCTAGAAATTACAATCAAAACTGCAAAGAAAAAACAAATTCATAGGAAACCTCGTTATTTTATCAATAATAAAAGTAAATATTAAAAATATAAAATACAATAAATTAAATAAACGTCTTGCAAAATAGACTGTATATAAAATATATATACTAATTTATTTATGCTTTCTCATTTAAATTAATTATTTTATGAGAAAGAATTGCATATGATAGACGATGCTTCTAGAACTTACAATTAAAACCCTAAAAAAAAGAAAATTCACATTTAACCTCGGGGCACTTATAAAAATCTGTTCCTCCACTTTACCTCGTTTCTACCTCAAACTGTGCCACCATTAACGGTGTCCAATCCTTTAATGCAGCCAGCTGTTCTCTGGATATATTTGATACATGGAAGCAGCACGAATATCACTGCACACCAACATTCTTATATACATCACATATTACTCAAGGCCGTAAACAATCCATCTACACCAACTGTGTAAACAATTGAACGAGTTGGCGGGGAAAATGGAGGATAAGCAGCAGGCTAAGATCTGGCTTTCCAGCGTGAAGGTCCACGAGATTAATTCAGAAAGTCTACGCGGGGATCATCGATTCATGATCGACGGTGAATTACACAGTAGGGAAAAGAATGCAGATTATAGATGATGCAAATCCAGCAAACAATGGGTCTGCCAAATTCAAGTAAACATGTCTCCCTCTCGAGAGATTACGATCGAATTGAAATAAGAATGCGTCTCACCAGATCTGAAATTTGTACGAATAGTTAGGGATTGTTGGTGGATATAATCCATCACCCACCTGTGCAATTTTCTTGCAAGTTATTGGCTTACACATTCTTTATATTTAATGGTGCGTTGTATCAAATGTGCATTCTTTGATTGCTCAAGCACCCGCTAATCTGTCTTTCATAGCTCTCCTTGGTTTCAATGAATTTAATCTGCCTGTTCTGAGCCTCAAAGGCAGCCCTCTCTACATTCAACACGGACTTTTCAATCAATAATCTGGAGAGATCAGTCTGGAGGCAGTCATGTCCTTTATCCTTCTCCCACCCTCTCCTCATTAGACAAGACACACAGATCTCTTTCCCCACTGGAGGACTTATTGGGCATTTCAGTAATTTGAAATTCTGGGTAGAAGGGTAATTCATTGCCACAAACTTCTTGCCTGGCTTTTTCATCTGCGTCCCACAGATAAGCATTTTTCATCGTCCCCTTTTTCTCTTGATTCATCTACAGTTTTTATCTCGTCTTTTTTCTCCCCCACTTCCACCAAGAACCCTGTGTCCATGCTCTTTTATAATATTATCTAGTATTGATGAAATCCCTTTTCTGGCCATTTTTTGCTCCTTTTTACTCCTCGAAAAATCCCTTACCTTGATGTCATATACGTTTATAGATGAGTCTGCATGCCCAATAACACGGCGAGGAATCCACTTTTCGCTGAATGCTTTAATTGCCAATACTGGAGGATGGTCGAATAATTAAAAGAGCTCATCCTCTTCTTCTGGACAGACACGATCTGGTCCAACATTTGCTCCTTAACAAATATACACCAGTCCCAACAAACATAAATGGGATATAATCCGATGTCTTAACCCCCAACAGCTTGTGAGCCAAGAACTTGCAAGCAATTTGCACAGGTGGGTCAATGATTGCATCAAGCAAAAATTCCGAATATTTCGCACCCATTTCAGATCTGGTAAGACTCATTGTTATTTCAGCTCTATCATAATCTTGCAGGGGGATACATGTTTACCTGAATTTGGCAGACCCGCTGCTTGGTGGATTTGCTCTTCTGTAATCTGCATGCGGGTTTCTCCTACTCTCAATTCACTGTCGATGATCGCAGCCGCCCAGAGAGAAGTGCCGCATCTGTAGGTGACCGCCTTCAGGAATGGATGAATACATCTGTAGAAAGACTTCTTTCAGATAATCACGGAGGTACTTTCGAAGCTTCCAAATACCTTCTTGCGTGCTTAGGAATAGTGCAGTAATAAAACATACATGATGCAAGCTGTTGTGTCCTACAAAAGTCAGAAAAACCATATAAGTTAGTTTAACACCAATACAATTTCAGCATAAGCTCTCCACAATGAATCAAGCAAATACTTTCACTTTATCTCTTTGTACAATAAGCAGTGACCATCTTGCATCTTGTGACTAAGTAGAATCTGCTGTACCTATTTCTTTAGGAGACGATCCATGTTCATTTTCAGTAGTGGCAGAGTTTTCGATTCTTCGCCTTTCTTCACCATAACCATACATACCTTTTACATTGTAGCACGGTTTAACAAAGTCTTCAGATGCAGAAAACCTTCTAGATAATGTCTCATTAGATCTTGGTCGGTAATTACAGTTATAACGATCCATTCCCCTCCGCCCAGGCACTGGTACGAACCTGGGCTAGGTCCAACTGTATAGTAGCGCTATCAACTACCACAACAGCGAATAATATTCACTGTTCTGGTATTAATTCCAGCTTGTATTCAAATTAACACCATTGTTATATTTTTGTATTTTTATATTTTTTATTTAATTAAATTTTAAGAGCAAATTTTATTATAAACTATGTTCTATATAAATTTTAATTACATCATCAATCAAGCATATGCATATGTAATTTGTTTAAAATATGATACAATATTTATTTCTTTTATAATAATATTTATGAGAAAGGCTTTGTGCTACTATAGTGATTCTAATTATTTATAAGATATTCTTATATCTATAAGTAATAATGTTTTTATATTATTATAAAAAAGTTTCTTAATTTATTTAAAATTTTAAAATTTTAAATATTTTTTTATAATTATTTTTTTCCTCATTATTCTTTTTAATTGTTTTTCCTTATTATTATTATGAATATAAAATAAAATAAATTAATTTCGCATTAATTTACTTATATTTATAATCAATAATAAATTAATTTAAATATTTTAAATATTTTTGTCTAGAGAAAAAAAATATTACTTTTAAATTATTTTACCTTATTTAACTAATTTACTATTTATATTTATAATCAATAATAAATTAAAAATATTAAATTAATATAAATATTTTTGTCCAAAGAATAAAAATATTATTTTAAAATTATTTTATCTTATTTAACTATAAATTATTTAAATTTTCAAAAAAAATTAAAAAAATATAATACTTCACATCTTATTAAATTAATTATTGTATTTGTTGATTTTTTATATTTTTATGAACTTTACTAATTTGTGAAAAGGGCCTAGAATTCTCTTGATTGACATCACATAACGGTGTATTTTATATCATCTTTAATATGTTCATTTAATTCTTTTTTATTCCTTTCTAATAGAATGTTATGATTTCCTTTTAAATGTGGTTTTGTTGGATGCAGGAATAAATGAGACATTCTTGAAGAATGGCAAATGTTCTTATCCCAACTATTTCAAGTAATATTCTAATGAGGATAGTTATATTGAGCTAATGAAGTGGACATTAGAGGTACTTCAAAAAGATTTTCCTGTGCAGGTGTAACTCACTAGCATACATCTATATTATTTTAATAATATCTATAAAATACGCCGAGAGTTATCCTATATACTCTCTCGGCATATTTTATATATAGGATAACTCTCGGCGTATTTTATAGATATTATTAAAATAATATATATGTATGCTAGTAGTAGCCGCCACGTGCATAACACTTTGAATAAATTTATATATTTAGGGTTATGATTAGAGTTAGCATTTAGGATTAGGGTTTATATCATGGTTAGGGTTAGCATTAGGGTTAGGGTTTAGTTTAGATTTATTATTATGATTAGGGTTAGGGTTTAGTGTTAAGGTTGGGCTTATGGTCATAGATAGTGTGAGAATTATGTTAGGGTTAGGGGTAGAATTATGGTTAGGGTTAGGGTTTGGATTGTAATTATAACAGGTTTCAGGTTAGGAATAAGGCTTTGGTTAGTCCTAAGGGTAGGGTTGGAATTACTATTAAGGTTTTGATTGGAATTATAGTTAGGGGTAGGGTAAGGATTTATATTTGGTCAGGGCTATGGTTTGTGTTATGGTTAGAGTCAAGGTTAGGATTAAGGTTAAGATTAGCATTAGGGTTAGGATTTGGTTTACGATTATGATTATGGTGACGGTTAGGATTTAAACTTATGATTGGGCTTATAGTTAGCGTTAGGGTTCAATGTTAAAGTTTAGTGTTATACATTGAATAAATTAATATAATTAGGGTATTGATTATGGTTAAAATTTAGGGTTACAATTTATATCATAGTTAGGGTTAGCATTAGGATTAAAGTTTATATCATGGTCAGGGTTAGCATTGGATTTAGGGTTAACCATTTAGGATTAGGGTTTAGAATTTAGGTTTATGATTATGGTTAGGGTTAGGGTTTAGGCTTATGGTTAGGGTTATAGTTATAGTTAGAATTATAATTTGGGTTAGGGTTATGATTATGATTAGACTTAGAATTAGAATTTGGGTTAGGGTTATCATCCCAATTAAGGTTAGAGTTAGGATTACGATTAGCATTAGTGTTATCATTATGAATAGGGCTAGGTTTAGGGTTATGTTTAAGATGAGCAGTAGGGTTAGGGTTGGGGTTAGCATATATAAAAAGGGTTACCTAATCCTAATTCTATCTCTAACCTAACCCCAACTAATCCTAACCCTAACCCTAATCTTCACTCTATCTCTAACCAAAACCCTAACCCTAAACCCAATCATAAAAAAAAAATTCAACCCTAACCCTAATCCTAATTTGATCTCTAATCTTAACCCTTATACTGACCCTATCTCTAACCCTAACCCTAAACCTTACTCAAACCCTAACCCTAATCCTAACCCTAATCCTAATTTGATCTCTAATATTAACCCTTATACCAACCCTATCTCTAACCTTAACCCTAATCCTAATTTTATCCCTAACCCTAACCCTGATATTGACCCTATCTCTAACCCTAACCCTAACTTTAATCCTAATGTTAACCCAACCCTAATCCTAATTATATCTCTAACCATAACTGTAACCCTAATCCTAACCCTGACCTTAATTAATTTAATGTTGGCTCCATCATAACCCTAACCGTAACCTTAACCCTAATTAAAATATCTTAAGTGTGTTTGAACCCTAACCCTAATTGTGCCATAACCCTAACTCTAATTGAACTCTATCCCTAACATTGAAAGATATTTCTCCCATCACAAAACCCTCAATCCTAATCCTAATTTATCTCTACCCTAACCCTAACCCTAATCTTGGCCCTATATCTAACCTAACGCCAACAAATCCTAACCCCAACCCTAATTCTATCTCTAATTGTAATCTAACCCTAATCTTCACTCTATCTCTAACCAAAACCCTAAACCTAAACCTAATCATAACAAAAACCTCAACCATAAACCTAATTCTATCTCTAACCCTAACACTTAAACCCTAATATTTACCCTATCTCTAACAATAACCCTAATCATGACCCTATCTATAACCCTAACCCTAAGCCTAATCATAATCATAATCCTAACATAAACACAAACCCAAATCCTAATCCTAATTCTATCTCTAACCCTAACCCTAACCCTAAACTAATTGTAACACTAATCCTAATTCTATTTCTAACCCTAATTGTAACCCTAATTCTTATTTTATCTTTAACCCTAACCCTAACCCTAATCCTTACACTATCTTTAAGCCTAAGCCTAACCCTAACCTTAATTTGAACTCAAACCACAACCTAGGTAATCCTAATTCTATTTATATCACTAACTTGAACCTGAACCCTAATCCTAACCCTATTTCTAACCCTAACCCTAACCTTAATACTAACCCTAATCCTAATTCTATCTCTAACCCTAACCATAATTTCAATCCTAAACCTAACCCTAATTAATTTAATGTTGACTCCATCATAACCCTAACTCTAACCTTAACCCATTAAAATATCTTAAGCCTATTTGAACCCTAACCCTTATTGTGTCATAAACCTAACTCTATTTGAACTCTATCCCTAACTTTGAAAGGCATTGCTCCCCTCTAATTGAACTCTAATTTTAACCCTAACCCTAATTCTATCTCTAATTGTAACCTAACCCTAATCTTCACTTTATCTCTAACCAAAACCCTAACCCTAAACCCAATCATAACAAAAACTTCAACCCTAACCCTAATCCTAACACAAACCCTAACCCTAATCCTAACCCTATCTCTAACCCTAACCCTAACCCTAATGTTGGTTGTATCTCTAACCTAGCCCTAACTAATCCTAATCCTGACCCTAATTCTATCTCTAATTGTAACCTAACCCTAATCTTCACTCTATGTATAGCCAAAACCCTAACCCTAAACTTAATCATAACAAAATCCTCATCCCTAAACCTAATTCTATCTCTAACCCTAACCTTTACCCTAATCTTTACACTATCTCTAACCATCAGGTCCTAATCGTAACCCTTTTTGTAATGCTAACCCCAACCCTAATCCTAATTTTATCTTTATGCCTAACATTAACCCTAATATTACCACTAACCCAAACCTAATTCTAATTCTAATTCTGACCTTGATCCTAATTCTATCTCTAACCCTAACACTAACCATAATCCTAACCCTATCTCTAACCCTAACCCTAAGCCTAATCATAATCATAATCCTAACATAAACCCCAACCCCAATCCTAATCCCAATTCTATCTCTAACCCTAACCCTAACCCTAATCCTAACACTAATTGTGACACTAATCCTAATTCTATTTCTAACCCTAATTTTGTAACCCTAATTCCAATTCTATCTTTAATTAACCCTAACCCTAACCCTAATTCTTACACTATCTCTAATCCTAGCACTAACCCTAGCCCTAACCCTAATTAGTGCTATGGTTTCTAACAAAACATAATATCAACTTTAACATATCTAGTTGAACCTTAACCCTAATCATAATCCAAATTCAACCCTAACCCTAATCAAACTATAATCCTAATTAAATTTTAGTTCAACCCTAACTCTAATTGAACTCAAACTCTGACCTTGAACCCTAATTTTTCACCCTAACCTTAATTGAACACTAACTTGAACCCTAATCCTAATGCTAACCCTAATAGTAACCCTAATTAAGCCCTAATCATAATCTAATTGAAACCTAACCCTAATCAAAGTATTACTCTAATTGAACCCTAACCCTAAGTCTAACCAAATTGAACCCTAATCCTATTTTTAACTCTAACCCTAATCAAACTCTAATCTTAACCTTGACTCCAGTTGAACATTGACCATAATTGAGCCTTAATTGAACCACAAATATAATTAAATTCTAATTATAAATGAACCCTAATTGTACCATAATTTTGTGACCTTGAACCCTAATCAAACCTTAACCCTAACCCTAATAGAACTCTAACCTAATTGAAGCCTATTTGTAACCCTAACTCTTACCATAATTAAACTATAATTCAACCCTATCCCTAACCCTAATTGAACTCTAACAATATATAGCATACAAAAAAATTATATAATTTTGTGTTTAGTGTAGAAGAATGATTGTGTTGTATTATTTTTTAGAGTACTTTTGAGATAAATATGGTGTTGACTATAAAACTATGTGCCTATATATTTGAGAAATGTACTTTAAATTTATGTTTTTTATTTGTAAGCCTTTGTACTCTACTCAAATTGATGTTTCATTCCCTTTTAAAAAATTAACAATCAAAATTCTAATATTAAGTAATATTCAATCTATTTAATTTTGATGAAGATGAATGAATTATTTGAATGACTGATTGATAAGATTTTAGTCTACACCACACAATTCATTTCATAATATTACTAACAATTTTCTCTATATAAGTCACCCATGTGTTAAATTCTCTCAAATTATCAAAGATTTCAATGCTACGACAAAAAATTAGTGGTGAGTTCTTGTGACATTACAATTTCTTAAAGTTGGTATCAACATTTCATGCTAGTTTTATTATTTTCAATTTACATGACATTTTTTGTTGTATTTTTCTTTTAGAATATGAATGGAAATTGTATGAAGAGTTTGATTGGAATTTTTTTCATACTCTTCTAACTGATTTTCTTATTGCCTTTGATCAAGGGGAAGGGGGTTTTGAGGAAAATGAGGGTTTCAATTAACTAAAAGAAAAAATTAACAAATCAAGAACAATGGAAAAATTTAGTTTAACCTTTAACTAAATTGATTACAAAGCAAGATCTACTCTAGCTAGTACACCAGGGCTCTTGCTTTGCTAGCCCTTGTAGGAATTGACATGGACATATAATTCCTTTGCATAGTTTTTTAATTGATGCACTATATCTATTTATAAATGAGATAAATATGTGTATTAAATATTGGATTTATATAACTTGTCAACACTCCAAATGGTTAGAACCTCATGAACCTCTTTCTTTGAAGATTCCATATTAATACAATACATATCTTCATTATGTATATGGGGTCATCCAACCTCTATTGTACACTAAGCTCCAACTACCTTATAGTTTAAAGTTCCCTTTAAAATAGTTCAAAATTTGTTCACAACCCCTCTACAGAGAGACCGATCTCTATATTTCTTAGGTAAACCATATTTGTTAGATCTACTCAATGGAACTTGAAATCGATAATTGTTTTATTTTTTAGATGCTTATGCTTATGATGATATTAGGGGGGTAGTTATTTTCCCTCTTTGGAGACTCATATAAGTCTTTCTGCACCATTATGACTTACAAGGATCAAAGATGCTTGAATCTTTTCTTTCAAGAAATATTTGATCTTCAATAATGTCTAGCCAAAGATTTTACAAGTCCACAATGCTCCACACTTGAAGGATTACTTCTTTCATTCAGCTTGTTTCTTCTTTAAATTGAACATCAAGTAATCTCATTACAAGTTTATAAATATGACAAAATTTTCAAGCCATTAAAAGATATTATTTGTTTCCACATGCTTAATGCCCATCTTTTTATTTTTGTATTCTTTTAAATTTACTAAAATTAGATTTACACTCCCTATTCCTTAGATTTTTTCAGGCCATAAATGTTCCATTTATAAAAATCAATCCAACTAAAGCAATTGAAATGAAATTAATATTTTGTGGTGTAAAACTATGAAAACAAATCATAGGCCCGTGTCTATCCAACATTCTAGATGCACATTTGATCATATTTATTAATTAATAGAAATTGAGAATACTGTTGTATTCTGAATTTCTATTAATTAATAAATATGGTCAAATGCTGCTAAATATGCATCCCGAATGTTGCATAGACGTTGCCCAAATCCTGGTTGTTGATTTTCCTGATGTGAAAGAGGACGGTATGGATTTCAAAAAGTCCTGTTACGCACACATAACTTTCCACCTTTCTATTATTGATGTACTCCGTCTTGTTCTTCGAGAGTTTCGTGTGAACCCGAACTTTGTGAGGTGATTATATGTCATTCTTCTTAATTGAGCACCACATCACTTTCATAAATGCGCTCCAGTTTTAAGAAATGTAACGTTTTAAAGAGAAGCTGCCAACTGATATCTTATCGTTGATGCTTGAGTAGCACATCAATTTTATAGATACGGTGCAGTTCTAATTACATTCAGATAATCCATTTAAAAGTAACACCTTTATTCTGAATCCCTGTAAAGAAATTGGTGTTACAATAGCACCTTTTTTATTGTTTAAGAAAATAAAACATAAACAGAAGAGAATAGATATATAGCGGCAAGTGACAGGCGTCTCAGGGTGATTGCGATTGAATTGAGGTTGCGCAGCATTTGTAGCAGGTGTTGCTATTCGCCGCTGGTTCACAGCATACGCATGTTGGGCAGATCACTCTGCTGACAGTGGCCTTCATCTCCTCTGCCATACGCACTGCATAACATCATATCATTAGTCTTTCATTCATTAAAACTATTTACTTTGGCTATGATTAAAAAAAAATACATAATTAAGCATCTCCCCCATCGATGCAGAAAATTGAGATTGCAAGCTATGAATGAATTGATAGAATGAATATTTGTTTAACCTGTGGTGGTGCGCACATGGGAGAGGGAGGCGCGGATAGAAAGAAGCGACATTACTGTAAAAACAACAGTACAACACTTGGCCATCCTCAATAAAATGAAGACAATCTATCAAATATATAGTTTATTCAAAGAATAATAAATTTTTACTGTGGTTAAACACAACCCTCGTTGAAACCCACCACTGCCTCCCTCGAACTGGTTTTCTTAAGCTGAGGAGATTATCACACTTTTTACGCTCTGTTCTAATCAGGTTAGACAACACTACTCTTTTACTCTAGCTAAAAAATTCTTCATTGTTTTGCCTACTCAACGATTTAGTCCAAACAAATGAAAGAATATTAAGTTACATGAACAGGAACATGTAAAGTTGACATTGTTTACTATTTGGGGCTTTGGATACTCCAAATAATAAACAGTCAATTGATCCAATCAATACATTGATTGCCAATAAACAGTTGTTTGCTGAAAAAAAAGAATTTCTACATACCGAAAGTTGCAGAGCCACAAAGAGTTTTGGAATCGTTAACGCTCCCATTACCCATCACGCAAGTTCTGTCCATGCCATCTCCAATCATCATCAGATTTGTCACATTTCTTTGAAACACAATGTGCTCGTCATATTGCCCAGCCTTTATGTACATTACATAATAAGTCCCATTGCCCTGAGGCCGAACGTACACACTCAGTGCTTCTGTAAATATTTTTTTATAATCTCCGGAGCCATCCTGTGCCACCACCACGTCTACACTGCACTATAAAAGCCGTTGCTTTTGATCCCCCGATACCAACTCAAAAAATACAAGCAAGCCACAAGCCAGGAGTTTTTGGGGACGCAGGTGGAGGAATAGGTGACTCTTTGACTACCATCGGTTAGGATCGAATGCATGGCAGCCGCTGCCCACTACTGACGATGGAAGGTGAATCGTTTCTTTTTGCTAAGACCGTTATTTCTGCTGGCCTCCTATAGGGGTCTGCAGCCATTATAAGGTTACGCCTCTCGGCGTAACTAGTTGTATCGTAATAATTCTGTGAATTTTGTACCTGCATCTAAAGTTTTAGGTTTCCTATTCTCATTCATCCTGTTAGTGTCTTCGTGCTCATTGTCCTTTTCTTTATTTCCTTATCAGACGTCAAAAAGTGTTCATTCATTTATAAAACAAAAAATTCCTTGCTTTATTGGCTTACAAATATATGTGATTCATCTTTTCCTCCTCCTCATTCAATTTCCTTGACGTACGCCCTTTAAAGATGTTTGCATGTCTAACAACAGCTTCGACAAGTTTAGGAGCTAACTCTATAAGACTCTAAAATTTCGTGCATGCGCCATCAATATCCCCTTCTTTCTTAATGAAATCACTGCTGTTTGTAACTAAAAAGCCGAGAGTTACCAACTTGACTAAAAATTTCATAGTAGCGATCAAGATGTTGAATGGTATCTGCAAGATTTGAGTGCAAATTTGTGCCAGGCGACTCTGCTCTTACTTTAAACATTATGCCAAACAGTTATCACACCCTAGCTATTTTGTAGGGTTTATGCCCTGGTGATGTACAGGGTTGCGGCTTTTGAAGTCTTGTATTTCCATTGTAGAAAATTGCCCTTAAATACCCAGCGTTTCCTATCGACTATCTACAGTATAGTCGCCTCGTCTATGATTCCGAAACCTTAAAGAAAAGAGTATAACACGTATGAACAGATATCTTTACTATAGGCCCAAAAAGAGTCCCATTCAATAAATGAACAAAAATGTACTTATCTTGTTTGTGCAAAGATTGTGCTTTAGAGGAGATTGGTTGATGGAATTGGATGAACACACGAAACAAACGAATACATGCAATGCCGATACAACATTACAGACATATTGATATGTTACGGATTTCATGTGCCAATAATGCAAAAAAAAAACGAAAACGCTCAATAATTAAACAAGAATACAAATGATCAAATATAAATCATGAAGGGATAGCGATTGCAAATCTGTCTATATACGAAAAACTAATTCAACTAATTCTAGCAGAGCCAATCCTCTGAATCAAGGAACAAAAATGGTACCTTTCATTAAATTAAGCCCACTTTCCTTTTCCTTTTGATTTTTAAAGTGGTTTATAGCTGGGAATCTATAACAATTCCTTTGGATATTACATTTTTTCTTAGGGTAGCTATGGACAACACTAAGTCATAGCTTAGTCATCGCCAGTGATAGGTGCTAAAGCATTTCAATGTGCACATGGATATAACCATCCTATCATGGCACTCAATTAACAGGGATGGTAGGACATCTTAGCAGAAAGTGCGAGTTAAACCTTGGTTGCTCACTTTCAAAAGCATCCCATTACCATTACACCACAATCCAATGGACCCATTGGATACTACTTTTAACCATACTCTTGCTGGATTAGTTCTTTACAGATAGAGTTGTCTATTGTATTATATTAATTTCCAGATTGTACATGCAAATAAATGTAAATGTATCTACAAGAGAAATGATTCAACTGTAACATATTTTGCACCATATTAACACTCATTTTAAATATACAAGGGGAATGGCATGTGGGAGAAATGTTTTTGTATTTAAAAAATTCTTCAAGCATATCTCTAAGAACTAATCAATCCTTTGCGTCTATCTTTTTCAATGTACACCTTCCCGCAATAAAAGTTTTCAATTGCACTGAAAGATGTTGAAACTCTATCCATCCATAGTATCTTAGGAATTTAAAAAAAAATTGTATCAATCATCAAATCATCATATCCTTCTTCCCCATTATATTGGGGGCCAAAAATACAAAAACGAAAGATGGTGCACAGATGGAAACCCAAAGGAGACTCTATTTGTTTATCCTTCTATTTGAAAAGAATTAGCTGCCATTTTGATAGTGTGAATCCTCATTATTTCTGCTTAAGAAATTTAACTCTGCAAAATTAAAGGAATCTGTTAGATGTTAAATGATATAAATTATAAAATATGCAAGAAAATAAGTACCCATATTTGAAAATAGTAGCAGTGTCGTTTAGATTTTACTTTTTTAATTCTGATCAATGTTTTGTCAAAAGACAATAAACTCAAAAATAAGAAAGGTAGAATTATGCCATGCAAGTTGTTAGAATGGTGAGGAAATTATAATTAAAGATCACATCAATGTTGTAAACAAAACACAAAATGAAAATAGTATTTTGGTTTCATCCGGATGATTTTATATTGAATTCATTTTCATATGAAGCCACAAGTTTTCCATACAAACTACCATACCGGAATAACTTCCCAGCCAACTAACTAACCTAATAACTAATTACTAAATGTAAACATCAATTCCTAACAAACCCCTCTTAAAATTTACATTACAAAAAAGAAAACCAAAATATTGTATCAGCATTAACCTAAACTTCTTGGTCTAGGAAAATGGTTGATTAGCCAACCGTGCAGACACATCAACCCAAACTCCTTTGTCTAGGAAAATGTCTTGAGTATCAACCCAAAATCCTTAGGTCTAGGTAAATGTTCTGATTATCCACCTTTGCATCAGCATCAATCTAAACTCCTCATGTGTAGATAAATGTTTTGATTTTCCAATGTTTACCTATGAATCTAGACACACTCCATTATCCACAATCCACAGTAACACTCCTCCATTTGTGGATCGAGACTTACTCAATTATCCATAAATACACATCTGCAAAACTATGGATCAAGAAAAACTCAATTATCCATAAATGGTTTGTGGATTTAACTATCCACATACCAACAATAGCTCACCAAGTTTGTGGATTCAATTATCCACAGACCAACAAAACACTGCATTGCATGCTCCATCTTGCTCCTGAAAAGATTGTGAATGAAACAAATGCTTCTCATGCAAGAATCATCCCTAAGTGAGAAGGTAGCTGGGTATGATAGATGTCCTCCTGCATCCCTTTCCTCCAACCTCTAATATGACCACTTTAGATCTTAATCTTAAAATACAACATTAATGGCTTTGAACGCATCATTAGTAAATGCATTAAAGTGTACATACATAAAGATGTCGAATTCAACCAATAATGCATCAATTGCAAATATTATCCAAATTGTCCTTGCAACACTTTATTTTCCTTATCACTCCAAAGAAAACAAATCTATTCACCTATTTAAATAATGTGACTACACCCTTATTTCTCGAAAATAATAAACCCCATTTTTAAATCTTTTTTTCTTTTTTTTTACACCGTATTAAATTTATTTTAATATACGTTAATTTTCAAATACATATTGAAATAACCAACTTGCCTATGCATCATTTGTAGTGAAATTCAACTCACAAACAATTTATCCTTTTATCTTCATATTCTATAAAAAAATATAGTTGGTCCCAAAATTAACAATAGAGATACATAACCCTAACCTTCACTCAACAAATGAAAGGAAAACAATTTACATGCACCAACACTTCTGCAGATTTGTTAAGCCTCCTCCTATCCTACGCACTCTTATCTCATCCTTTCCACCTTTCACATAATTTTCAACAGTGCTCTTTGCACAACATTCCACAACTTCACGCCTTTACACACTAGTCTACAGATATACAGGGATCTCCACACGGATTCTGTTTGAAATTCACCCATTGACATCACTCAGAGTCACTCATTCCTGCCACGAACCTCCCCTTCAGTCACTTCCTAACGTCCCTCTAATACCTTATGGTCACGGTGGGTACAGACAAGCCTACGCTTCCTTCACGTCTCACCCTTTTTTAATTCTTCGCATGCCTTTCTTCTGCATCTTCAGACGCCCAGCAGATATTTATCAAAAAAATTCACTCGTTACGCCTGAATTAAATATGGAATGATTTTGATCATTCTTCATTTTCCAAGTTTAACACACAGCCACAATAACCAAATTGCTCCGATACCAGTGTTAGAATGATGAGAAAATTATAATTAAAGATCACATCATTGTTGTAAAAAATAACTAACTTAATAATTAATTATTAAATGTTAACCTTAATTCCTAACACAAGTTACAAATATGAAGGTAAGAGAAAGTATAAATCTCATATGAACAGGCTAAATTATATTCATCATCAGCACTCGGAGTATTGGTGGATTAGAACTGTAGCTATTGCTAGATTGTCAAGGTTCAGTTTACTCCAGAGCATCATCATGAGATCAATACCCAAGGTTACAAAATTTGAATAGTAAATCAGGTAAATGGAAAGAATTCCCCTTTTGGGTCTCCACAAAAGGGGTCCCATGTGCTAGAATAGCATATTGCGTGAGTCAAATGAAGGATCACATAGTGAGATGTGAAATATCAATTTTAAAATCATTTTCCAATGCATTCTTTTGTCCAGAAGTTATGTCCACATTATCCTTTTCCTTTTCTACACATCGATCAAAATCTTGGATAGAAACTACAGGATTAAAGCTAGAAGAAAAGGAGAAGTAAAACATACTTCATCATCATCTTGCAAGTTTATGTCTTCAAATCTTTCATGCAATGACTCCCTGTCATCTTTGGCTTCCCAGATCTTCCTACCCCAGCACTGCGTATGTGCATAGAAAACGCAGTGAAGAAAATGCAAAATACAAAAACTAAGAATTTAGATGGTATAAACTGGAAAATCCGCAATGGTTTTCTAGACTTGGTACAACTTTGGAGAAACTACATTCATTGTACAGACAAATAAATACTACGATTACTAAAAAAATTTTAACACTTAGCTTTGAGATATCAATTTGTATCTCTATTTAACAAAATAAGCCAGGAATTTGAATTTTACAATTTACAAAATTATTAGATTTCATTGAGCGCATAAAAGGTCAACTACACACTCATTATTTAGACTTAAGCAAGAACAAGTACAAAAACTCATCCTACTAGAATATGCATTCCAATTAGATGTAAGGTTGCTAGAATAAAGAGCTGAATAATATTATTAGCAAGTTAAAAGCGTTATACATAGAATTCAAAGATAATGAATCTTGCCAGTAAAAAATATAAAAAATCCAACTAAAAGCATAGGTAATAATAACCCAAAAAATACTAGCATTCATCCCTGAGTTACAATAAACTACAAAGACCATTTAACCAAGACGAGATGCTATGCAAACCAATCTCAAAGATAAAGCATCTACGTAAAAAATTTCCTTGATAATATACAAATCTGTAAAATGCAGACATCTTTCAGAATTGAAAGAGATATTGTTTCTAGATCTATAACACAGTGATGCCTAAGAAAGAAAAGCCATGTTCCAGCTCAGAAATCCAATCAATGCTCCTGAGCAGCATCAATAAAGGCCTTGATATGTCTCTGATAGACAAAAGCACCTCAATCAAATACTAGTCTCCCCAAGTTCAGGCCTCGACAAGATAGTGATTAATGTAACTGTAACCGTATATTTCTCCAAAATACTACTAGAGGTACCCAAAATCCTAAATAACTATACAAAACATCTATATTTCATTTATTGAGTAAACTTTTGTTTTTGGTGGTCAATCTGTATTAATTCGAACAAGTACCATTTAGCTTCCAAAGAATCAGTAGCAAATTTGTTGAGCAAAGAAAGGGTCAGTTCATATAATGTTGAAATAAGAGGAAATTTTCCTCAATAGTGACTAAAGTATTATACAATGTGTAATTTATTTTTATTCCATCCTTATTGAGTTCTATAAGCAAAAGTTTACATTCTCTTTTGAAAAGATGTATCACTAGTAGCTTCTGTGAGTCATGTCATTACATAAATTATATCTTTAATTGACTACATATTTTTTAGGTTTCATATTTTCTAATGATTAATATATTCTCAAATGAGTGGCTACAAGAGCGATTTATCAACTATCTATTAGAAGCAATAACTAAACTTACAAATCAAGTAACATCTATTTCTCATTTTTATATTTTTTTTTGTGCATTTTTAATTAAATATCATAATTATCTTCCAACTTAGAATAAAATCTCTCTTCATAACACATTAAATAATGGTTGATATTGTTGGTGTTGATAACTATAGCAAATGTGGTCAAGAAATTGTACCCAACATTGATATTTATTTAGAAAACAACTTATTTCCACTAGAATATTTTTCGTATACCATTGGAGATTGTCCATTTCATAGTCTTCAAGTATTGCTTCATTTTCATTATACTTCAAATGAATTACAAAATGGATTAGCTGATTACTTTATGTTTTTTTTATCCAAAGATGATTATGATGCATTACAAGCACTTGTACATGAATTGCATCCAGAAATATTGTATGAAATATACAATATATGACACATGACAGCTTATTTAGGTAAAATGTGATTATTTGCATCAAGTGCTATACCAGAACAAGAGAGGCCTTTGGGGTGACACATTTTACATACAATGGGTATCGAAATGGTTAATCATACCAATTACATTGTGGTCAACAACTACAAAGAAAAAGTACTTACATTTCAACCACAATATTCAAAAAAAGTTGTATTTAATTTTATTTCATGATGAAAATCTAAACTGTGGTCATTATGAACCATTATTTTGCAAAAAATAATTCATTTATAGTCCTATACTATCAAATTACCTTTCCTATAACTATGAAACATTGGAAAGCTAAAATGGAGTGAAAAAGGAAACTATGATGACAAGAAATTGTGGTAAAGCCTTTTTCAATGCTATATGTTACTTGATGAATGGAGAATTTGATATGAAAAATTAAGACTGTACATTGCACAACCTTTTTGTAATTCAACTAAAGGTAGTTGTACAAATTTTACTAGCTATCAAGAGCATTTACTGAAAGAAAATATGTTAGATGTGCAATACCATTTCTTTTAAACTATAAACAATATACTATCAACATGGCAATGCCATATGCAGAAGGGAAAATTGAAGGAGGTTCATTTTGTTTACAATGGTTCGCAACTATACTAAAAATACATATTTGTTTATGGTCTTCAACTAGTAAAAAAATTGAGAAAGTTTTTCATAGCAAAATAAGCACAAACAACACATATAACATAATCACATTTAAAACAATTGTAAAACCAAAACAAAGTCATGTAGGGAAAAAAAGTGAAATATCTTTAGAACCGATTAATAGTAAAGTACATGAACCAATATTGCTCAAAAGAAAAAAATATCACTTACTGCGTAATTAAAAACCAAGAAAAAATAAATAAAAATCACATGATACCATCAAATCAAATTCAACAACGAAAAAGAAAAAGGGAAATATTTTTCAGGCCAAATTATAGTAAACTACACGAAGTGGAAACTCTTATAAGAAATTAATATCCCTTACTAAATTGAAGAGAATATTGTGTACTTACAAACCAACTAAACAACATTGTTCTAATAAAGGAAATACTAAAAAAAAATTCCAACGCAAATATATTTCAAAGAAATTGAAG
>VDFB02226586.1:0-18252 GCA_007258455.2 Sequoia sempervirens | reverse complement strand
AAGAGAGAACCTACAAATCAAACCATATCCTTGTTCCACACTACCATGTACCAAGTTGTGTAATATAAGATCTCCTTCACCATTCCCAACATGAAAGGATATCAACATCTAACTTTCAAATAAAATGAAAACATGGCAGAAATATACGTAAACCTCTCATACTGAAGGTATATCAAACCAACCAATCATTCCCACAACAAAGGGAATATGCCTAAATCCAAAAACCATTTCCTATACCTCTCCAAATAAGTCCTCAGAACTAGATCCATAGCTCAAGACCAAAACAAGGAGAACAACAAAAATCCATAAACCATGCATTTTCTTCTTAACAAGTCTTCAAAATTTTTGTATTCAAGACCAACTCATATGAGAAGAAAAGGTATAAAATAAATAATGCATCTGATAATAAGGTGGGGAATACCTCTTAGATCATTCAAGTTCCAAGTAGACCAAGAGTGGGATACAATATTTTCCTATGCACACAACACCAAGAAATGAAAATCTTCTCTTCAGGCCCATAATGAATTCACATCCATAACTAGGTGTAGGCTCCTTAGAATTTCTACTAAAATCCTCATCAAAGAGTAACCATCTCAACATATGATCCCATAAATAAGAGATCTCTTAGTATCACCCAATTCTCTCTAGTATCCATGAGCATCCACCAATCAATCCATGCCAACTTCAAATGCAACCTTGCAAAATCACGAAGCTCCAAGAAAATGATTAATACTCACAACCAAAGAGACCCAAGAAAGACTCATTGTCAAAATTCCAACTATAGAATTAGGAACATATTATGAAATCATGATCTAACATCCCCTCCTATGATATCACATAACCATCCCTCATCGAATGATGAATCAACATCACTACCAAAGCTCCCATTGAACTATGTAACCAAGCTCTCCAAGCATTATGATAACCATGATATCCTTACTGGATATCCTTCATGGACCGAAAATAGTCAAAGAACTCAACACCATGAGATCCCAAAAGGTAAAGTACAACCGTAATCTCTAAACCAAGAAGATACAAGTTTTGTACATCCTTTGTCAATAGAACCAAAGATGTCATAATTGTCACTGCAATTTGAAGGTAGAATAGAAGAGCTCCTTATGACACCAACAACTATTGCAAAAGACAATCCATCTTCTAATAAATGATTATCCATGGATCACTAAAGACACTGCAGAACAAATAAGTTTGAACCAAACTCTTTGAAACAAAGAAGATAAACACACAGGACTGCATAAAGTTCCTATCCAAAGTAATACACTAAGTTGTACATGGAATCATGACCAATATCATTTCCAAAACTCACCCAAAGTGAATCTTCGGCATGCACCATAAAATCAATCCATTAAAGATCCAAACAACAAATATATTAGGTACTCCCAATAACCATCTCTTACTATAATAAGCATACCAATGTAACAATGGTGACCAAGAATATGGCTTACCAAACAAAATCCCCATTAGACAATTTTAACAAGATCTACACATATACAACATCTCAAAGGAGGAATACATAATCAATGCTCCAATATCAATTAAATAAAAAATAGATTCAACCTAGATTAGTATCATGTAAAATAAAGATATTTAGGTATAACATGTGGATTTTTGAGTCAAAAACACCAGAATCAATGCTAGATCCAATTTTCCAAACAAATCCAAATAGGAGTAATCATAGACCAATAAGAACCCTCCAAGTAGCCATGCAAACCTATAATATTATTCATTTAGAACACCTTGAGCATAGTCTCATCATAGATCTACATACCCCATATTTTAATTAACATGGAAAACATACAAAACCATCTCTATAAATTTGAAAATCGATTTAAACATCCAAAAATTCACATTAAGCATGTCATCTGAATAATGGAATAAGCATAGATATATAAAGAAACGACTAAAAACATGAGTAAACTACAACCCAACAAGAAAAACTAAGTTGTTGAGGAGCTTATAACATATGAAACATATCAGCTCCACAACTCACAAAGAGGTTAGTGGCTTATCTTTTAGTGCTTTCATTTAACCAATGGCTAAAGCCATGAATCCAACATAAGTAGTTCATTATGTAGTCCAAATCAAGAGTGTTTCTCCATATGATGAAGATGTCTCTACCCATCCAACATGAACACCTTCTTGCTACACATGACCACAACGTAAAGGAACAAAAACACCAAACAAGAGGATCAACACATATTTATTTAAATAAGAGCTTAGAGTTACCAAAACATAACCAACTCCATAAAGATCCATAATCATGAGATTACAATGTCCAAAATAGATCACATTGACAATATCCATAGTAGTCCAATCTCACAAATCTAAAAAATAAAGTTAACTCAAGAACATTCATTTCTACCCCATATGCCTTCTAACAAGCTCCAATTCCTTCTATCAAATTCCCATAAGATTCTCTAGCTAAGAAATAAAAAATAAGGAATACCTAGAACCTAGTTCACCTTAAGCTCTTATACCAAATGATGAAAAATAAATAGGTTCAATACCGGTTGTTACGAAATCAAATCTCTATCCAAAAATGACTTTAATGGATAAGATACAAGGCTTGGACTATAGCAACATGAAAATATGAAACTTATATTCAAATCTAAAAATTAAGTTTCCTTAATATGGAAATACCATGATTAGATCCATCTTTATGATGCCAAAAATTAGCCAACATAACATGCTTATAAACACTACCTTATGTGAACCTATAATAGAAATATATGAATAATAACATTACAATAATATTACATCAATGAGGCAAAAATCAGCAACACAACATCATCACATATCATAGGATTTACATGGAGAGTCCCTTGAAAAAAAACCCCCACCAAGAAGAGAGGTCAAGTATCCATTATCATCAAATAAATGAGATTACAATTCAAACAATTTTATTCTCCTCTTTTACTCCAACATGGAAGCACCTATGCATCTGTGAACAACCTCTTTATGTCTCAACCTATCCTTTTTCTTGCAGAGTAATACTACATTCAACTATTTTGAGCCTTAAATTCAACTTCTAAGAGGCTCATTTTATAGATGTGTGAAGACATCTAATACACCAAACATGGTGCCCAAAGATGACCCTTCATTCCAAACATCCCCAACCTTTGGATTATCTCCCTAGAATGCAAAAGAAACTGGTATTGGATCCAATACTTTCCCTCCAACTTGGGTGCCCAGCCATGAGAGATAAACATTGCACTAATTATATTAAATGATCAAAAACCAAGTGACACCTATAGCCTCTTTCCAAGTGTCCACTTGGAGAATCCCAAAAGTCAATCATTTATCATTTTATTTATCTTTTGTTACCCCATTCTAGACATCCACATGTGGGGAAAATAATATTAAATATTTATGTCCACAACCCACCTTTACCACTACTAATGGACCCATCACCCCTTATGGGTATATTACAAATAAAGGTGAGAATTAATATTACAAAATATTTTCCCAATACACCCTAAGTGCTTAGAGACACTTTCCAAGGATGTTAACCATAAAATATGACATAGGATTTACAAGGTGGATGAAACCTTAATCCTAACAATTCTCTCTTCAATAGAGAGAAAAATTTCGTAAATTGGAGGCTTGATCACACTAGTTCTTAAAACATAGTGAAGTGCATCAACCATAATCACAAAGAGTTCTAGAGCAATAGAAAAACCTTAATGAATTTATAGGTCTACATAAAAATGGGGTCAAAAAATTCCCCATTTATATCCACCTGAGTAGAGGAATCATTAAAAATGATATTAATCCATTTGTTTAACTCAAAGGGAACCCAAAGGTTTTCGACATATCCAACACAAAAATATATTCAATTCTGTCATAAGATTTTTCAAAATCCAACATAACCATACTCACATCCTGGCCTATCTATTTTTCTCAATGTATTCTTCCTAACTAGTAATCAAATCCTCTAAAATGCATCTCCCTTCAATGAAACCAATTTAGATAATAGAGACCACCTTATTTAGGATTTTTGTTAATCTAATCCTGGCTAGAATTTTATAGAATAAATTTAAAAGAGTAATTTAGGCCTCTATTTTTTATGGAACTCTTGTTCCCATATACTTGGGGATTAATTTAATGGTTCAAAATTCCTCTATTTATTTTCTTACCCAAGGATTCCTTTTGAAACTTTTCTTGGTAAACAACTAATAATTCCTCACTAATTTAGTCAACATGGGCTTTGTAAAACTCGATCAAGAGAACATCACTAAGTTTAGAGACTTACCATCTTTAATGTATATTCCTCAATTTTCTTGGGGATAGTATTTTGACAAAAATCTTTGTTTCCCTAGTTTCACAGTCACCTTCAAAGGAGAAAAACGTCTGATAAAAGGAATGAAAAGATTCCTCCATAAATATACTTAAATTGGAACTAATTCCATCCAATTGTGTGGGCCAATTATTTCTTTTCTTTGTTTAGTCTTGATTAAATTAAAAAAATATTTAAAACCTCTATCACCCTCTTTGATCTAATTAATTTTTTATCTAATTTTATCCCTTTCGTTCTTAAAATTTTGAATATTTTTCTTGATCAACTTCCCTAAAGTCATTTGGTTATATTTATTCCTTTTCATATATCCTTTAGGGACCAACAACTTATCTTGAAGAATAATGTTAATCCTACTATCTAAAGCCTTATATTTACCCACTTTTTGAAAAATATTTCCCCACAAAGAGGTCAATCTATCCGATATGCTAATAGATGAATAACCTTTGAATCTATTTTTAACAATAGAAATTCTATTTCTTATACCATTAAGAAAATTATAATCATTCAAGAGAGAAACATTAAGCTTAAAAATTGAATTTTGATTGCACTTGATTGCTTGGCTCACCTAGCCAACCTCCATTGTAGTCTCAATGGAAAAATGATTTGACATTATACTAGGATATAAAAACACCATGCTTCCCTTGGAATCAAAGATAGATTTTAAAAAAATCCTTATTCCCATTAAATTTAAAGATATCAAGTTTCCACAATCCATAATTTTCTTTTGCAATAATGGATCATGGAGTGTGATCTAAAACGTTGATGCAAAAATTCTCACACAATCAATTCCCATAAAATTTGTCAAGCCTTGAATACACTCTTTTCCCTCAAGACTAGTTATTACACTAGGTGAACCAAATATGATTATTACTTTCTTTTTTCAAGTGGATCCATGATATTGAGAGTTCTCTTCATTTTGAACAAAAATATAACTCATTTCCTTTTGAAAACCCACCCGTTCACCTATTTTTATCCTCTTTATATTCTATTATATTGAAATCCCCTCCTAAGATCCAAATAATTGGCCATATAACTCCATAGTGAACATATTTCTTTATAATCATTAGAAGTATAAAAATTGAAAAGACCAAACATATAGATTTCTACCTTAAAAGCCACATGAATAACTCTATTACAAGGAGAAAATCCCCAATCAACAAAAAAATGAACTTACTTGAGGTCTATTAGAATAGAAGCTCTACCTTTCCCCTTATCATGAAGAGTGAAAATATTCAAAAAAAAATCTCACAAATTGAAAATAGAATCATGTTGAAAACCAACAACATTGACTTCTTGAATGCAAAGAAAATTTATATTAGGCCTATCATTACACAAATACCTTAAAATAAACTTTTTGTTAGGGGACTCTAGAAATCTTTGATATTCCAAATATAAATCTTGAATATTATTTGGAAGAGTCTAGAGAAGCCTCATGATTTTGATTCTTGTAAATCCTATCAAAGAATTTTAATTTTTTTCTTCTTTACCTTTTTTTAGACTGCAGGAATCAGTCAGGTATTTGTCCCCCTATAAACTATAGTGCGCCTGGTAAAAATTTTCACGTGACTGGTGGCACTAGCATGACACACCCTCTGATACCACGTGGATGGTGGGAGACTAGACCTCATGACCTCTTTCCTGCAACAGGATGCTTTAGCCAATCGAGCTAGGCCACCACCCCAATAAAAGAGTCTTTTTTATCTTTCTTATTAGACTTATTTTCTATCATATTTTTCAAACTATGTGATCTATCTCCTTGCTTTTTTTTTCCTCTTTATTCTTTGAACAATCTTTTTCTATCTTTGTTCCCCCCTTTGAAAAGAGGGGGTTAAAGAAACATAACACAAACTTCTATTTTTATGGTATAATAGCTTCACTAGAGGCTAAAAATTCACTAGTGGGGCTTGCATTTAACATTTGGGAGGCTTAGTATATTTTTTTCAACTTTTACATAGAAATTTGTTCTTTCTCGAGTCAATTTTTAGGCATTATTCCTTAAAAGAAGACATAAATTTTTATTTGAAACAACCTTATTTACCAAATCATCATGGGATGAGGAATTATTGGCTTTAATAACCACAATATCTCTCAAATAGTGTGTCACTTAGAGAGTTAACCCCATTATCATTGTCAAATTTTGAAGATCATTAATTGGGGAGTTGAGAATATCTTTCTCTTTCCCACTATTTTCAACATGGTTATAAATTTTTATTTATTTTTAAATCCATTAGAAGAAATGATGGGATCATCATTAGAATTTTGAGGTTTGTCTTTTTCTTTAACAACTTCGTTTCTCATAAAAAACCCAACATGGTTCTTAGAAATTTTAGGATAGTTTTTACTCATGTTCTCATTTCTTTTACATAAAAAATAAGAGTTCCAGTTTCCAATAAGTTCAATATCATATTTAGCTAATATATCATCCAATTAAATAGAAATCACTTCTGAAACTTCAATATCAACCAATAAAGAAATTAACATTCTTGCATTTAAATAGGGAAGAGTCATTCTAGTTTTCTCAATTTGCATAACATAATCTAAGGGTTTCATCATTTGTAAAATGAATTTCCATAATTGAGAAGGTATAATTTTCACCTTCAACCATCTTGGGGCTAAGTTGGCCAAAACCTCCTCATTTTCAGCCTCAAGCAACAAAGAAACAATCATAAAAATTCATTGTCCAAAGTTCTAAAAATTAATTTTTAACCACTCTATCTTACATACTACACCTTTTAAAAAACACCAAAAAAAAATCCCTTTTTACAACATTTTATAAAAAATTGCATAAATCCCCATATTTTCTCCCAAACATTCCCAACCTAATTGTCAAAGAACTTTCTAGATAACAAAATATTTCTATCTCAACAAACAAGAAATATTGCAACATTTTCACTTTACTTCCTTTATTCCTTACTACCTGTAATGTTTACTAGTTGGGAGAAATGGATAAACCTTGGGAAAAGGAGGGTCCTCATCATCATTCTCTCGAAAATCCCTTCAAGACGCCTCCTTAATTCCTTCCTCTCCTTGGGCCCCAACACCCTTTCTCAGTATCTTTGAAATTGTGAATTTAATAGGTCTAGGAATTTCAACACCTTCAAATCAAATCTCAATGCTTCCCATTTTAGGCTAGGGTATGTGATCATCATGGAAAAATAGGCCTTTAAGGGCAAAAATCTAAAAAATTCAGAGCTAGGAAAATCCTGAGGAATTTGGAATGGGTTATCTATTATCTAAAAAATATCTAAGAATAGAATCTCCGGGTAGCAAATTGAATTAAGCCTAAACTGCAGGTTTTATTTTTATTTTTAAATCTATTTTGCGAAAATCTTTTGAAATTTTAATGCAGCAGACTTTAAATTTCCAGGGAAATAATAAGTAGGTATGTCTTAACCACTCCAACCAATAATATGAAAATATTTTTATAAGATTTGAGATATAAGCAGAGTGTGACCTAATAAGTCCAAAATGTGACGTGGGTTTTGCAATTTTTTCCAAGTAAAATAATTAATTATGAATTTTTTAAGTTACAACTTTAAAAATATAAACTTGTATAGTCCTAATTAATTTAACTTGGCCAAAAGTTCATGAAATTCATTTTCTTTTTTAAATCCCAGGAAAGTAGTATATGAAGTATATTAGAATGTGACATTACATTTTGATTCAAAAATGTGATATCGCTTTGAAAGCTTATAGATTTTCAATCAACCTATTAATTTATTCTTAGTCATAATTCAAATAAAAATGACTACAATTATTTATTAAATTAAAAGTAAAAGAAGTACTATATTGGTGGAAAGCTGAGAATCCCTTTAAAACCCTATCAAGCTTCAACAATTTTAAAAAGTCGTTAGTCACATTGGCCACTGATCAATTTGCACATTGCCACTTTTTGGCCCATCAAGATCCTCACATTATATTTGTTAATTTTATTTTAATCTCCTCAAATTTTCCAACAAGACCCCATCTAAAGAGTCATTACTCCTCTTTTCTTGCTCAATAAATTTGTCTAACTTGTCCTTATTTGAGCCTCCTCTTGGTATCGACATGAGGTGCCAAATGAAATGAGATAAATTAATACAATTTTTCCTAACATAAAAAGGGGGGCCATATATTTCACTCTATTTTGGCCAATCCTACACACTACACCCTCCGAGAGAACACAAAATGAGAAAACATAACAAAGGTTGACAAGAAATTATTACAAAATTAAATTTTTGCCACCAAGCACATACTAAAAAAATAAAGAAAGAACAATTAAAAAAAAGTTAGCATAGAAAGAAACCAAGAGAATCCTATCACAGACAACTGAGAACAAAGAACACCAAGACACCAAAAACATAACAAACCAACTTTTTAGGAGAATAGCTCTAATAGCAACAAATGGAGGAAACCATTTTCCCACCTTTTAGAGCTTCTTTCTCACTCCTCTGTTTCATTCCATTTTATTAGGTGAGCCTTTAAAATTGGTTCGTGGAATATAGTCAATATTAAATATTTTAAGGGTAAATTTGAATATTTTATTATTATTTTTTTAATGATTTATTGAAGTGGTTATATTTTGAAAACTGCATTATTGAGTTGCATATCACATAATTTGGAAAAAAATAATTTTAAAAAATATTCTTTTGATTACATAGAGAATGAATTGTAGAACAATTCTTTATAATTTTTGAATTTTTGATAAGTGGATAAAAAAATTTAAGAAAAATCAATCCATATATATTTGAGGAATACAAAGATATTACTAAAAGATAATAAAAGTAATATTTTAATATATTTAGCCAATAGTGGCATGGTGTGATGGTTAAGTTGCGTTGTTATTCTTGTCATCAAGGTTTAAACCTCATTGGGGTGTAATGGTTGAGAATTCATATTGGGGATGAGGTCCCTCATTTGTGACCTCACCGGTTCATAGCTTCAGATTAAAAGTGTTTACCCCTCTTAATAAAAAAATATTTTAATATATTTAAAATAAAAATAGAATTACAATTTTTTTATTAGAAGGCTAAAATAGGTTTATAAGGGGCCTCAGAACACTTCACAATAAAAAAAAATCAACACAAAAAATAGATAATAAATTTGATGACCCCCATTCTTTGGTGATTCCTCCCCATCTGAGGACTTGCTCAACAAATTGATAGCACTTGCATGAAAGGATGAAGAAGGGTCATCCCTAGATAATACCTCTCAGAAGGGCATATTATTCAAACATGAACCTCCAACTGACGCCATCCTCACCACCAAGGAAGAAAAAAGCACTTTGAAAAGGCCCTTCATAGGATCCTTCAGACACAGATCTAACACCCCTTCCACAACATTTTGCAACAATACCCACCAAAGGAACAATATAGACACCTAATCTCTCCCCAGACAACTCAACCCCCCTCCTCCCCCCATGCCTAGAACACAACTGAACGTGATAAGAAAATACCTTCTTTGAGAAAGAAGGCAATCAAATAGTATAGAAGCCACAACTAGGGCTAGAAAGCCCTAGCATGTGTGGCACAATACCATACCCCATACATTCAGTTTACATTCTTCATCGCCTACCTATTGTGACTTTCAAAAAGCTACTATATTGATTGTAGGTTAAAAGAGACAAAGATTAAATGGAGAAGCTAAGTATATTATGAGTTCTCTCATTACTAATTAATATAATCTTATACTCTTTATGGTGGTGGTTTCTTTTATCTAGAAGGATATTTTATATTTATCATTGTTCTTTGTTTTGTGGGTGATTTTGTGGTTGCCATAACTCTTTCTTTATACCCTTATTATTGTTGATTATTGATTTATTCAACCATAATAAATTAAATTTTATCATTAAACTTAATGAATTATTGTTACTTCTAATCCATAATCTTAACATCTTTGTGAGTTGACCTAAGAGAACATGTCTTTATAGTGACACAATGTTGACCATACCAAGTTTTTCTTAAATATTCTCCATTTCAAATCCTCTAAAAGAAAGAAGGAACAAAGATAGATCTCGGAAGTGAAAAATAAAGTTTTACTATTTGCTAGATCAAGTCTATAGATTCAAGGTATTTTTTACATTGTAAACTTGAGCCCCCAAAAAAACAAACAATAGTAATAATGAATTATTTTCTAAATAATTAGATATTAACAAATGATAAATAATTTAATTCGTATAAATATAATTATTTATAAATAATATTATAATAAGATGTATATAAAATATTGTGGGGCTTTTTATAATTAAATATGTGAAAGTGTACATGATATGATTAATCATTTATTAAACACCAATTTATTAAAAAAGAAAAAATATATAAACTAACAAATATCCAGACTATGCGAAGCAAAATTAAAGGAAGGAATCATAATTTTCATGTAGCCGTTGAAGAGAAAAGATAGACAAAGCATGTTTTGAATGTATACAAACTAACAAATATCTGGACTACACAGACCAAAATTAAAGGAAGGAATCATAACTTTCATGTAGCCGTTGCAGAGCAAAGATAGACAGAGCATGTTTTGAATGTATATAAACTAACAACTATCCAGAGTGCATGGATCAAAATTAAAGGAAGGAATCATAATTTTCATGTAGCCATTGCAAAGCAAAGATAGATGGAATGTGTTTTGAATGTATATAAACTGACAAATATCTAGACTACGCGAACCAAAATTAAAGGAAAGAATCATAATTTTCATGTAGCCGTTGTAGAGCAAAGATAGATGGAACGCATTTTTATAATAAGATGTATATAAAATATTATGAGACTTTTTTATAATTAAATAGATAAAGTGTATATCATATGGTTGAGAATTTATTAAACACCAATTTATTAAAAAAAATGAATATCTTTCATGTAGCCATTCCAGAGTAAAGATAGATAGTAGAATTCTGATCGCAGAGCATGTTTTACAGAATTAATGAGAGATGGCTTGGAATATTTGAATGATAAATTAAAAATTAAAAATAGAAATGTTTTGGCTATGACATGTGATTTCCCACGTTTATAAAATGATAAACCTAAATTGCATGAAGAACCTGAAAGTGAGGCTAAGTGCAACAACTTCCTAATTAGAGAACCATGGAGATCATGTGAAGGGACTATGGAGCATGGGTGGGAAAAGAAGAACTTCAGTCTTGAATAATGGAGCAGGCCGAGAGACCGAGGAACTCAAAGCCTGAATCGTGCATGTTCCGAAAAGAGAAAGGTAAGAATGACTGATGAGAAGGACACTTAAACAAAATCTAGGTGGACCCGAGAGGAAAGACAAATTTGGGGGGGACCGCTGAAGGACAAAAAGGTGAAAAAGGTGAAATTTCCAATGAAGTGGTAGGGACCGCTGATAGGGAAGGAGCAAAGTGCAAACCCTAGTCTTCATTGTTTGGTGTTAAACCAAATGGTAAATTGATATTCCTCCAAGGAGTAAAATTTGACCTAGGGAAATGTAAGTCTTTCCATCTCTATGCCTGATCTTATTATTGATCATAATATTGCTCTGATGGAAAAAGTCCTGGTTGGAAAGTTTATGGGCCCTAGACCAAATGTTGAGGTGGTTAGGGAGTTTGTCAAAAACAAGTGGATAAATAATGGGCAAGTTATGGTGGCTTCTCTTCCTAGAGGTTTCTTTGCCTTTGAGTTTACCTGCAAGGAGGATATTTTGGCTGTGAGGAGTGGCAGACCCTGGGTCATTGGAAAATCTTCCCTGGCCCTTAAGAAGTGGACCTCTCGCCTGGATCTCCTGAATCTATCTTTGAGAATGTTCTAGTTTGGGCTAGACTCCCGGGTCTCCCTCTGGAATACTAGAATGAGGACATTTTCAATGACATTGCTAGTTCTTTTGGAGAACTTCTATCTATTGACCCTATGACAACAGCTAGAAAGCGGTTGGTGTTTGCTTGAATATGTATGGGAGTTTCATAGAGTGTTGACCTTCCTTCTTCAATAGATATTTAATCTAATTTGGGAACTTGGACTCAAACTATAGAGTTTGAATCCATTCCCTTTGCTTGCTTTAAATGTAGAAAAATGGGGCATTGGGCTAAGAAATGTCCATTAAATGTCAGTAAAGAAAAAAAAAATCACCAGTCCAACCCTAAGATTGTCTGGAGAAAGAAATCTGATGGGGAAGGACAAGCAAGCAATACCAATACCCTTAATGAGGAGGCTGGTAGGAAAAATGAAACTCAAGGGAATACCTCTGACAATAATGATGAAACAGAATCTAAGGATCCTAATGCACAGAAGAATCACCAAACAAGGGTAGAAAATAATGATGGTCCTAAGGAAGATGATAAAAAAACATTGGAAAATACGGAGGAAGGTAAAAGGGATGAGGACTTTGTTTCCTCTACTCTAAAGATCTTACCAGAAGGCAAAGAAAATGGGTTTCCTGGATTGGAGGACATTCCTATCTAGGGTTTGTCTTTGGATATTGGCATTCCCATCTTGAATACGACCTCTGTTGAATGCTCCCCTTTGAGTGTCCCTCTTAATCTCGGGGAAAATACAACCCCAAATTTTGTTAAGGACACCTTTGAGGATCTAAGCTAGAACGCTGAACTTTTGAGTGATAATCTAATTCAGCCTAGGAATGGCCTAATGGATACCCTCCCTTGGGAGAAAAGAAGAATGAATGATAAGGAATGGGAATCTAGCAGAGATATGGAGAGCTAAGAAGATACTAATTGGGAAGAAGTTCTCTCTCACTTGAAGAAAAAGAAGGAGAAAATCAATGATCAAAATACTTCGAGTGGAGTTGTTACTGCAATCAAGATCCAAAGGATTGTAGATACTTAAGCTAGCCACAACAGTAAGACTTAAAAATGGTAGAGAGAGCATGAAAGCTTTTAGGATATAGCAGATGGTGTTCAAAAGACCATTTCGGAGAATCTCCAATCCCCTGGTAAGATATGAAGATTATTTATTGGAATATAAGAGGGCTCAATAGCCTTCACAAGAGGGATGTTTTGCACAATTTTGTTAGGGATCATAAACCTGATATTATCCTCATCCAAGAAACTAAAATGTCCAAAGAAAAGGTGGAGAAGATCAAAATGTTTCAAAACTGTGGGATTCAAGGAAATAGTTCAGATGGTGCGTTAGGAGGCATTGCTACCTTTTGGAACCAAAACCTCATTAAAGGGGAACCTTTTCTAGAGAGAAAAAATCATATGGCTACTAAATTTACACATATCAGAGACAACTTTAACTAGATTCAGTCGAACATCTATGCTCCCAATGGGAAAGGAGCTAGAAAATATTTGTGGAATGAGCTCTCTACTTTCCGCTGGATTTTTGATAATGACCATTGGATAGTAATGGGAAATTTTAATACTCCCCTTCTGAATGAGGAGAAATTTGGAGGCTCTCAGGTGAATCAGGAGAGTAAATCTAATCTTTTCGATTTCATCAACAACAAGGAGTTGATTGATATGGACTTGCAAGGGGCTCAATATACTTGGTTGAATAGAATCATTGGTAAGGAACTTATTCAAGTAAGGTTAGATAGAACTTTAATTTCTCATCAGTGGCTTTTAAGCTATTTTTTCTCTCTTAAAGCTCTCTCTACAGTTGGGTTGGATCACTTTCCCATAAGTTTTGTGGCAGACCCTATAAAGGTAAAGAAAAAATCTCCCTTTAGATTTGAGAGAATGTGGCCGTCCCACCTCCTTATCTTTGATGAAATTAGGAAATGGTGGAATATTGATGTTTTGGGTACTACTATGTTCAGAATTGCTAAAAAATTGAGAGAAGTCAAACACAATTTAAGAAGATGGAAAAAAGAATCCTTTGGAAACATTTTTGGTATTAAATCCAAACTTGAAAAGGAGCTTGTGGAGATCCAGGACAAAATCTAGAAGGAAGGATACATTGAAAATAATAAGGATAGAGAAAATGAGTTGTTGGTGAAATTGCATGACATAATAGCTAAAGAGGAGGAGTTCTAGAGGTAGAGATCAAGGGTATTGTGGCTTTCAATTGGAGATAGAAATACAAGGTACTTCCATTTATCTACTTCTAAACACAGGGCCACCAATACAATCGCTTCCATAGAAGTTAATGGTACTAGATTTGAGGAAGAGGAAGACATAAAAAATCAAGTTGTCCTCTTCTATAACAACCTTCTTTCGGTGAATGGGGAAATCAATCAAAATGACCAAGACTTTTTATTAGAGGCCATCCCTAAGGTTGTTGTTAGGGAAGATAATAAAAAGCTTGCGGCCATCCCCTCTAAGGAGGAAATCAAGAAATTTTTCTTTTCTTTTGAAGGAAACAAGGCCCCTAGGCCTGATGGATTTCCTATGTTTTTTTCAATGGTTTTGGGATATTGTGGAAAATGATGTTGTGAATGCTGTTAGGAATTCTTTGCATCTAGAAGGCTCCTTAAGGAACTAAATGCTACTTTTTTGGTCCTTATTCCTAAGAAACAAAGGGAAATGGAGTTTGAGGCATTCATACCCATTAATCTTTGCAACTCTCTCTGTAAAATCATATCAAAGGTCTTGACTTCAAGGATCCTTTCTATCCTTCCTTAGTTGATTTCCCCTCAACAGAATGGTTTTGTTCCTGGAAGGAAAATATTAGACTCTATAGTCACAGTCCATGAGAATATTCATTCACTATTGGAATCTAAAACTGAAGGGTTTCTTCTTAAGCTGGACATATCTAAAGCTAATGACCGTGTTGATTGGGAGATTTTATTAAAAATTCTAAAGGGGTTTGGTTTTAGTAGTAGAGTTATTCAGTTGGTGAATCAATTGGTTACTATGGTCTCCACATCTATTATTGTGAATGGATCTCCTTCTAGATTCTTTCAAAATTCAAGAGGTTTAAGACAAGGTGACCCTATCTCACCTATTCTTTTTACTATAATGGTTGAAAGCCTGGGAAGGAATCTTAAGAGATTGATTGAACAAAGGTCTCTTGCAGGTCTTAGTCCTTCTTCCATGAATCTAGTTTGTTCTCATCAACAGTTTGTTGATGACACAATGTTGACGGGAAGATCTATGGTGAATGAGGCTAAGACTTTGAAAAAAACTTTGGATGTGTATGAGAAGGTGATAGGGTAGATAGTTAACAGACAGAAGAGTTCCATCTTTTCCTCAATACCCCTAAGCATAGATAGGTCAAGATTGCAAGAGTCCTTGGTTGCAGAGTGGAATCCTTACCTTCTTCTTATCTTAGACTTCCATTATGCCTTAAACCTCCAGACTCCTTTTGGTGTTCTTTGGTCGACAGGTTCAAAAAGAAGTTGGCAAGTTGGAAAGGAGCTCTTTTGAGCCAAGCTGGAAAAATTCAACTTCTTAAAGCTTCTCTTTAGAACCTCCCAGTTTATGCTTTAAGCCTCTTCAAAATCCCTGCTAAATACGCTGAGGCCATTGAAAAGATCCAAAAAAATATTCCTTTGGTCTGGAGTGGAGGAAAGAAAGAGAATGCCTCTCATAGGGTGGGATTTGGTTTGCAGACCAAAAACCTTTGGGGGTTTAGTTCTCAAAAAAATCAGAATTATGAATAATACTCTCCTAGCCAAAAAAATATGGAGATCTTTATGAGAATGGAAAGACATTTTAAGAAGTAAATATATGGCTGATCGCATGTCCCTCAAAGCTCTATTGGACTCTCCTATCCTCCCTCGTCGCTTAGCTTACTGGAATGGTATGATTGCTGGTAGAAAAATTCTAGAATCTAGGATAGGATGGCACATCAAAAGTGGAAACCAAGCTAGATTTTTGGAGAATAAATGGCTCTTTAAGGAACCCCTTATCAATATTGAAAGATTCAATAGATGGGCAGAGCAATGTAAAGTTTCTTTTGGGGAACTTGTCAAAGATTACTGGTATGAAGGAGACTGGGTGAAATTATGTGTGATTAGTTAGGAGTTGGCTCAACTTCAATCCTCCTTAAAGGCTGTCAGTTTGGGACAGACTCAACAGGACGATATTCTTGTTTGGATGGACAACCCTTCGGGTAACTACTCTGTCTCTTCAACTGTCTCTTTGCTATCCCTTTCTCAAGCCCCCCCTCCCTTCTGGTCAAAAGCTTGGATTAAACACTTGACTCCAAAAGTCAATATCTTCTTCTGGATCATGCTTCAAAATAAGGTTCTTATGGTGGAAAATCTTTGTAAACGAGGATTTCAAATCCCCAATAGATGCTACCTCTGCAAGAGTGAGGTGGAGTCAGCCAACCACGTGTTTCTTCACTGTCCATTTGTTTCCCTAATCTAGGGAAAATTATTAGCTCTCTGGAATATCTCATGGGTGTTCCCCCAGACTATTGAAGAGTTCTATTTACAATGGAAATCCCCTACTCAAAATCCCTTCATTCAAAGGTTATGGGCTTTCTTATTCCCTTTTGTTGCTTGGGGAGTGTGGAAAGAATGAAATAATAGACTTTTTAGGGATAAGGAGATGCTGGAGAATAATGTCTTTGAGAAAAAAATTAGGCTTATAAAGGAAAAATTTAATGTGATCCCTCAAAAAGCTCTTAACCCAGAAGTTGTGGTGTGCACTCCTTATGATTTAAGGATAGAAAAAGATTGGAATATTAAAGTGGATATTTCTTCAGCTTCCAAGCTTGGTAAGAAAAGTAGGGAGGGTGTGTGTTGGACCTTTCCTCTACACAGCTAGTATAAGGCCAACTTTGATGGAGTTGCGAAGGGCAACCTGGGCATGGCTAGAAGTGGAGGTGTGTTAAGGGATTCAAATGGTAATTTTATGGAGGTTGTGGCCATATCCATAGGTCACCAAACCAATCATGTGGTAGAGGCTATAAGAGCCTTTCAAGTTTTAAAGTTAGCTCATAATTTGAATATAAAAAAATTATGGCTTGAAGGGGATTCTAAAAATATCGTTGATTGTCTATTAGGAAGTACCCCACCCTCTTGGTCGATAAAGAATTGGATTGATGAAGCTAAGTCTATTCTAGAAAAGTTTGAAAAAGTTAAAGTTTCACACGTCTATAGGGAAGCTAACAATGTGGCAGATTACTTCGCGAATGAAGGGGTTAGGAAGCAAGGATTGAACATGTGGCAGAATTGTAGGGACTTGAGAACTGAAGTTAGGGCCTTACTAGATTATGATGTTACACATGGGAAAGAGGAAAATACATTTAATGATTAAAGAGAAAGGATCAAAGTACATCAAAATCAAGAGATTTTATGGGGCCGCATCATATTACTTAGATGGAAAGAAAAAGCAGCATGCTTTGTGGGTGCATTGGAACAGCTGCATAATTCTACAACAGGAGCTCGGCGTTGGTAGAGTCTATAGTAAGGTGCAAACGAAAATGGGGGGGATAGGAAAAGAGTTGAGCCAAAAAGCTATGAGGTGCACACTAGGAATGATAAGGTTTGGAAGCAGATTGAAAGAGGTGGGTTGGTTCCATTTCTGGAAAAACTTCATGGGCTCGATTCTATGGCCACAGATTACTCCGAGAAGAACTAGAACAATGACGAGATAATTCTCTTTGGGAGAAAGGTGAATTTGGATGAGAAAATAATAGGGGAGATTATTGGAATGTCCATTGAAGGAGTGAAGTTTTATCGCGACAAAAGGTTTTCTGATCAAGCGGTCAATAGATGAACCCTAAGAAGGACAAGGAGAAATTGAAACTAGTTAAAATTTCTAATAGCTATTTCAAAATTGACACCATCAAGGCGTTGCGGAGAAAGGTGCTTCGTGTTATAATGGAGTATATCACCCTAGACGAGAGATTTACAAGAGTGTATGGTCATCATTTTTCCATTCTAAACCACTTCCGCGATAAGGTACGAATTTCTCTGCCTCACTACCTATTATGTTCGTTGAGTAATAGCCTTGAGGACCATAAGAAAAATTCTAGGAGATACCCTATTCTTCATCCTAGTCTTATTAGGTTAATATATGAACACTATCAAAGTATGTCAGCTTTATCTAAACCTGTTGCCTCCTCAGCGTCTGAGGAATATGATAC
>VDFB02226577.1:0-17727 GCA_007258455.2 Sequoia sempervirens | reverse complement strand
GTTATGCTCTATGCAAATTTCAACAGATCTTTAGAACATAAGACAAACTTTAACACATACAACATGCATTTGTATGACATTTGAATGCAAGCTTTGAAGACAAATGGGCAGGAAGCTTATCAGGCACTTAGGTGAAATATTTGACAAATATTTGAGCTAAATTTAGTAGATGCTTTTATTTGACCGATTCTATAAGTAAATATCACCATATATGACATAGTGATCTATGATAAGGCATTTTGGAGAACTAATAATTGTAAAGGTTGCGTCCCCAACAAAGTCACCATTTTGTTGGTTGTTCTCAACAAACCAATAAGATCTCACCAGATACCTATGGTTTTTCCAAACTCAATTCTTGAATACCTACAAGATAATTGTCCAATGAATGAGATATAGCACCAATCTCTTTATCACCTACACTTCGGGATCTACAAAACCTAGGAGGGTGGTCCCACAATGTATATTATACAATTATTTCAAACAAATCATGAATACATTGCATATTCAAGCAGATACATTCTCACCAATGACTGATAAGATGAAATTCTCTAAGAAGTTGGCATTTCCTTGAATGAATTATGCATCCTAAGCTGAGAATATAAGACAACACAAACTACAAAAAATTAAAGATGGAAAAATGATTATTTAAAAAGGATGTTCTCAAGTCGGGTAACTGGAACCACGAGAAATACATAAAGGGGTTAGGATCAGTGCCATTATCTATAGGCTAGGAGTCTAAGCAAATTGAAATATAAGGCATATTTAATTCTGAACACCATGATCTAAGTTATATTACTTTGCAATTCACAAATCTGTAACCAAATTCTAAAGACTACTTATCATATCCAATCACCCTACACATGAATTTATCATTTGATTTAAGCATTTTAACCCATTCCATCAATAAGAGCTAAAACCGAAACATATATCAAAGTATGAAAGTGATGATAATTAATGAAATGATCTTTGATCAGAATTTTCATTATTAATTCGAGTACAGATCTAAATGGAGAGACTATAGACTCAAAAAAATCCATTATCATTCATATATGCTCATGAACCATAAATTTGACAAAATATACTATCTAGACTCAAATCATTAGAAAATGACTTAACATATCCGCTTTGTCTCCTCATCTTTCATAATTCGATTCCAAAATTTAACAAAAGACCTACACAAATGGCCCTGAATTCCCTTTTATAGAATAAGGGAGAAAAAAAAAGCTTCAGGTCAGATGTACACATCTCACATCCGAATTGGACTGCTACAAGACATATTCCCTAATTCAATTATATTTGTATTTTTCAAATTGGAGGGAATACACACGAGACAAAGATTATTTACATTTGTTGTAAGAAGTAGCTTCACCTTCCAAAAATAACATGTCAAAAAGAATAATCTTTTATGTTGTAGGACATCCATTCCATCGAGCAAGATAAAAAAATGATGCAAAGAAAAAAAGTGAATCAGCATCCCGATCAACATTCCACATCATCAACAACTAATATTTACCTGTGAAACATATATTTTATACTTTGCAATTTATGAGGCCAGACCTATACAATACTTTACCAATTATATATGTTTCACATCCATACTTATAGACCCAGTCGACCAACCAATACCCTTCCCCATTCTTCATATTCTTCATTATATTTCCAATTAAAATTGATGATTTCATCCAACTTCTTCTTCTATGGGGAATATTTTGTCATCACATAATTGGATTCTTTGTCAAAATCTTCTAGAAAGTTAATAATAAATGTCAAATTTTCCAAAGTGTCATTAAACTGTATTGATGTTAACTTCTTTGCAAATTTGATTCACTTGGAAAGTATTAACAACATCCATTTCCCTTTTCCAAATTTGCAATGGATTCACTTCATTATTAGTGAGCTAAATATCTGGTAATAGTGACAAATCTTCCACATCATAATGGGATTTCTAATTCTAGATACCTTGTAAGATCCTTGAATCTTTTGTTTCACTTGTTTACGCTGCATAAATGGAAGTGACCACGAGATGACATTCCTATGTTAGTTGGTTCTAACTTATAAACTTACCCGTTCCTCGTGATCCACCGGTCCAAGACTGGTACCAAACCCGTCCCTCGGCAAGACGTCCTTACTGCCCACACAAACACTGGGCGAGCAACGGCCTGGCCCAGCCTCCTTATCATCCGCATAACCACGATAAAGGGCTGAACAAATCCTTGAGACAAACCGGTTCCAATAATCACTTCTTATATGTTTCAACTTCTATGAAGGAGCTTTCTCTTGTAGGGTTCATCGTGATGAATTGAACCTTACTTGTTTGGTTCCTTACTCGAGAGCGCTCCTCAAATTATATGGCACTACTTCCAAGGCTTGATCTTGAGGGAAAGGTTGGGAAGATGCGATTAGAGAAGATGGAGGCAAGTGACTTGAGCTAGCCTGGCCTTTATCTCTATGCATTTCTTCCCTTTGCTTATAGAATGCCAATTTAGTCTCTAATACAACTACCTTATGTTGAATATTATCATATTCATTGTAGAGCTCATGGTATTTATTCTTGAAATCATCCCTTTCAAGGATGAGGTTTTCCACAATTTCTTTAGTAAATATAGCAACATTAATAGCCATGTCAGCTGCTTCCAAAGTTGGGGTATCAGCAACTCTCTTCACAAGTAATTTCCTACTAAAATTTTATGGCTTAGCAAGTATTGGTTTCTTGGATCCCATGGATAATGACTAGATTTCTAGTTCATCCCAATCTTCACTAAATGTAGAACCCTAAAGTGCCATATCCAATTCCTCCTTTGTTTGCACTAAAGGCCTTTCAGCCCTCCTTATAGTATCTAGGACTATAGCATCAACAATATCCCTTTTTGGTAGCCATAACACACCACACTTCTTCACAAACTCTCTGCCATCCTGGACAATAATCTTTTGAAATTCATCCTTAATAATACTTCTCACATTGGCTTGAATGACACTTTCAGGAAGCTCCAAATGTAAACTCCTTTTAGTAGCTACCTTTTTTGCATATTCAGTAGCCTTGGCTCTCCACAAGAAATATCTAAATGCAGGTGTTTCAACAAAGGAATCATCTTTCATAAACTCCTTACAAGCCTCTATCCTCAGGTCATCTACACTATTTAGACCATTGATGTCAAGTTTTCCCAACCTAAGACTACTTTGTCTTGAACTTGAGGTAACTACCCCTCTAGGGGGAGGCATTCATTGTTGCATATCCTTAGAAGTGATAAAGATATTATCATCTATATCAGAATATTCAACCACTCCTCTTGTCTCAGTTCTTTGTTTCTTAAGGGGTGGTTGCTCTAATGGAGCAGGACTTCCTGCAGGTGAATCAAGGTCAATTAAAGGTGGAGGAACCTACCTTGGAGGTGGTGGCACTACACTCTTAGGAGAAGCTACCTTTGATCCCTTAGAAGTGATAAGGGTCAACAAGGCTTGTTCTTCATCCATCGCTTTCTTCCTCCTATAGTAGATTCTTATTTGCTTGGATGGTTGGTAAGCAGGCCTTTCTTCCAATGCCACAGTAGCATCTTCTTCAACCACTCTTGCTTTTCCTTTATCTGTAACCTCCCATTGCTCCCTCAATATACCAACTACATTTTCAAAATTATCCATAACATACATGACCTGGCTAAATTCATCAGGTTTATTTGGTAGAGGGTTATATTTAGGACCCCTCTTCCATTTTTCCTCTACCATCTTCCTGTAAGAAAGATACTTAGCTTTCCTTTCATCCTATTTTGGAAAGCTAAAAACATTCATGATGACATCTTCAGGATAATAGAAATTGTGCAAAAAATTACAAATCCTTTTATCTGCTTTTAATTTAATGATAAAATCCATAGGATCATGATTACTTGGGTGTACAGTCTCCAACTTGTAAGGCACCAATAGATGCACTAATTCCTTCCATGCCCCTTTCACTAGAACATAAACAACAAACTTTGTCCACTCTGGAAAGAATGAGCCCTTCTTCAATGTATTAGGGAAATGTGATGCCTGGGAAACCCCTAATTGCCTCACAATTTCAAGGAACCCTATCCTTAATGGCACATCTCTTGTAAAAACATATGGATCCAAACTATTGCTATATACTTTGAAGATTGTTTTATCGGGGTATAAAATCAAGGCTCCCCAATTATGACTCAAATTTAGGTCTAGCCTCATCTCCATAGGTCTCAAGAATTCATGGATTTATTTGGGAATCCTTGGTGGTTCATATATCAAGGACCTCTTTATCTTTGATGCAAAATCATTCTAAAACATCACATAGTTATATTTATGGTCATTTTTATCCAGAATCTCTGTCCAACATTGAACAGGAAAATCAACACCTTCTGCCTTCCTTCTCAAAGCTATGTCTTTCTTAAAAACCGTATGCCCTTTATGCAAGAACATATGCATTAGTAATGAATACCACTAGAATTTAACCCACTTTTTCCCTTCCTTCAGTTCAACCAAACCCTTATGGATATGTTATGCCAGATAAGTGGCATAATCATAAACTATGTTGAAAGCTGGGTGTTGTAGATGTGTTGCTAGATAGCTGTATTCTCTTTGCAATGTGTTAGGTGGAGAAAAATAAAATATTTGGCACAAAGAATATCTAGTCTTCCTGAATTAGCTAGTAAAATAATCCATTGGGAAGGGCTCAAGCTCCTTCTCACCAATTTTGATATACTTTCTATGCTTCCTGATACCAGTGGTAGTAGTATACAAGGGGAAAAAATTTCCTAATGAATACCTTGGTGTTATTGTGTTCCTTCTTGATATCATCCATATTAAGAGGAACCAAATCCTGACTCCATTCATGTAGATCAAAAACATCTTTAATTTCCTACTTGGTTATCTTTACCATATCTTTCCCATCAAATGTCTTGACAACCCTAGAGACTGGATCATATCTTGAGGTGATATCCTTTGGAAGGTCAACATCCATATACACATTGGGAAAAATTAATTTTCCCATATCTAGCCTCTAAGGATTATAGAGAGGAACTCGAAGGTTCCTGTTTCCAAACCAATGCTGAAAGAGTTGCCATCTAGTATAAGGCAACTCGACATCCTTAATGAAGCATTGTTTATCCATCACTCCCTCTCTGATAGTAGGGCCATAGAACAAGGAATTTCCTTTGGGTTTCTTATTTTTAGAGGATGGCAAAAAGTCAATTACATCCTGGGAGAGTGTTCTAGACTAGGCCGAAGGGGCAAAAACTTGTACTTTGTGAGCCATGAATTTTAAGCAGACTAGGGTTTTAATGAGAAAGGTTTGAACTACCAGCCTCCTAATTCAAACCTATGACTCAATGTGAATGCTAATTCTGAAAGGTTTCACAGGGCTACAACCTTTTAAAGATGGAATTAATCCTAATTCAGTGCAATTAAAGTAGAGCAATAAAACAAATTCAATAGAAAGCAAATTGAAAGCTAATTCTAGTTCAAAAAACTGAAATAAACAATAATTTAACTACGTTTATCATACTTATAACTTTCAATCACAATAAATCCTAATGCCAGTCAAGACAAGCTCTACAAGTCGCTTCTTTCAAATTTTTTTGTAATTCTCTAGACACATACAACGGGTGTACTCACAGTTTTGAATGTGCACCGTCGATCTTCAGCTAAGATGGCCATCTTGAACGACTCAAATTGAGTCAATTACATTTGAATTTCATCATTTTTCCAACTTGAACAACTATCCAATAGAAATATTCCGATTGGATCCTCTTCATGTACTTGTGGGCTCCACCTTCCAATAGCCATAGGACATACATGGTGACTTATCATGGTCCTCATAGCCTTTAACAAGCTTGCATCTTATCTCTGCGAGATGGCAGGGAATGGTAGCGATCAACTCTTCCCTCTTGATAATTACCGTTGATCATAGAACTTTGAGCGCCTGAAAGAAAAGTGATGGTGGGGTCTATACCCATGACTAAACACGTGTCAGCATCTTGTAGACCATGCAACAATGAAATCACCATCACTTGGGACATACGAGCTATTGGGGAATGAATCAGATTAAGTCCCTTGATTTGATGATCGTTAATCCTGCACATGTGACAAAGTCAGTCATAAAAGAGGGCCATGACTAGGCCGAGAACATTTTTTACTCTTCGGCAAAATGACAGACCAATCTCTGTGCACCCCAGCCCCACGCTACAAGTACCGGGACAAGTCCCACTCGGGGAAAAATTCAAAACACCTGCCAGCCGAAGCTAACGAAAGCAACCGTGCCTCCAAGAAGGAAACATGAAGATGGCTCAATGGAAACTTAAACTAATAACAACCAAATCATATAATAGGGTTTCAACGGAGTATCAAAATGCCCCATGGATCGTAAGCGAAGCGATTTGTAGTTGCCACATGTGGTAAAAGCCTCAAACCCCAAGCATTACGTGGAAACATGCTGTACGCCACACAAACCACAAAGAGACCCTCAAACAAACAAAAATTTAGGGACCCACCATGCCCAATCTCTTCTTAATAGTAATGGTTACATCGATAATAGGTAATTTAGTAATCGCTATAATAGGAAGGCTGTGAAATGCCGCTGGCGCTACGTCGCTCCCATCTCCACTTAGTACCCTCTAAATATCATTTACATGCACAAAACATGCAATTTCATGGAGTTGGGCTCTTCCCGGCTTCAATTCGATCTATCAAACTATTCACCGTGATAGGCAAATACTGTTTCTTCCAGAGGGCCGCTACCTACCATATACTCAATATGTTTCCTTTCCTTTACATCTTGCCTTAGAAGGCGATAAAGAATTCTATGCCATGTATAATAAATGTCTGAAGGGTTGTTGGATTCAGCTCTAAGAGACAAGGGGGTATGAAGTTCTCTTTCCTTGTAAGTTCTAAACTACTACCCCTAGTTGATTTCATTTTGGATCCATGACATGAATGCCCTCAAATGGATATCTCCAATGTATAGTAATGGGTTCTATTCATGATCATTAGACACAACATAATTATGCAAGTATAATTCAGAGAGCATATTTTTAACTTCAAGAGGGGAATATTGGTAAGCTTAGAAAAACTCATGTGGAGTTTCAATAGAAAGGGTTAACCCTGAAATAACCCTTGACAACTTGAATGAAAGATGTGGCTCCTTCAAATGTAGTGCATATACTTTGGGAGGAGTTCTAAATGCCATCATATGGGGTACTAAAGCTACCACATTAGCTACCTTATCCTTCAAGGTAGCAATCTCTACATTATTTTCTTCAATTTCTACATTTTTCTTTTTAAATTCTTCTTGTACCTTGTGTCTTTCCTTTTTCCACTCCTCTTTCCTTTGCATTTCACTCCATAAGTTCAGGGCTACAAGATTCCATGAAAAAGTAGGAGGTTTATGTTTTCCTACCAAGATCTTTCCTTGCACTGATTCTTGTTGTTCAAATGGCACCAATTACAATGATTTTGGTTGTTCATCTTGCTTTGGTTGCAGTGGTTCTTGATTTTCAACCTGCTCTACAACAATAGCAAGCTCTGCTAATCTTTTGTTTACTTGTTCCTCAAAAATATATTTCACTTCAACATTTAACTGCCCCTTAGGAGCTTTTGTCTCCTTCCTAGGTGTTCTTCTAAGTCTAGGGATTCTCTTTGGAGGCATATCAACAACTGGATTAGCTGGTTTTGATTTCTTTAGAGGGATTTTATGTTTTTCTTTGGCTGCAGGAAGACCAGTGTCATCAACCTTTTGTCTCCTAGGGCTTGGTGTTACTTTTTCTGGCATTTTCTTCTTGTCTTTTCCTTTTTTGATTTTTGCCTCTGATTTTTACTTCTTCCTCTTTTCTAATGGCAGCCCTAGTTCGAATTAGGGTTTTGGGAAGAACATTAACATCAGGGTTTGAGGATGAACTTTCTCTTGATCCTCAATATATCGATTTAGGGAGCTACTTTGCCATCAATTGGTTTTAGGCTTGGAGTCAAAAGAAGCTCATGGCTTTTATTCCTTAGCAACCTCCTCACCCCTACTAACCCCACCACTTGGAAAGACCCCAGGTTTCACACACATTTCTAGTCTCCAACTCATCACTGCTTACAAATTTCATCTCTGTCAAGTACCCAAACACTTCCCAAAATATTTTTCTACTCAACAATTTCATCAAATACACAGAGATAGGAATTGTCCCTACCTTTTTGAGTTTTAGTTGCCATAATTGCAAGGAGGTTGTACAACAGATTGGGTACATTCATCCTTCTTCCATGTCTCATATGGTTCAGGAGCTTACAATGCACAAAATGGAGGCATGACTGGTGGCCCTCACAGGTAATATATTTAACAATGTAGACAACAACTTGTTTCCACTTTTTTGGCAGAGAAGTTGTCCTTGTTCCTTGCTTATCTACAACTAGCGGAGGATCACTAGGTTCAATGAATTATTCCCTAGCTAACCTCACATCCCTAGAAGTAGGGTATGGCTCTCCTTCGGTAGGAAAACCTATTACCTCTACAATTCTTTCCTCAGTGGCTATCACTTCTAGCCCTTTTACCATTGCCTTCCTGTTAGAGAGTGTATGTGCAAATTTCAGAGCAATGTCCTCATTGAAGCTTTCAAGTTTTAGGAAGTAGTCCAACCATCCAGAATTCCTGAATTCAGTTAGATAGAGTGCATCCTACAATATCACATCATGAATTGTAGATTCATTCCTAATCAGTTGACCTCCCATTGTTTCTACCCACAATCAAGCAAACACTTTTGCGAAATTCCCTTTCCTACAATCCTTCTCTGAAAACCCAATTTATTCTTCTTCATACAACTCTTATGTAGTGCTAATGCCAATGTCATATGAAATTTACCTTTTTGGCAACGTTTAAGGTTATGACTAAGGAAATAAAGAAATATAAATGACGGGTATCATCAAGAAAAATGGCAGTGGTTTAGTGTCATATCGCACATGCAAGCTATTATTTCAACTATTTCATTCAAATTGGATCATTTCAAATTTGTTGACATGTATGAAATGTGGACATATGGGTTCACACTCCCCCCAACCTAAATTAGAGCATGTTTCCGTATAGGTTGGGTGGTAATTATGATGTGACAAGGAAGAGTATAGATATATGCTATGTGAAATATCAACATTAATATATAGTAATTAAATAAATGCACTTAAGATAATTAAGATATAACAGATTGTCATGCATGTACCTACAAATTTGGAGTATCTTTTGCAAGGAATGTGGAGGAAAGTACTGATTACCTTTAAAAGTATAGTTGGGAAATTAAATGAAGTGGTGATCGAATGAAGTGATGGTGAAGTGAAGTGATGGTGGAGTTATGGAAGAGAAATAAAGGATGGAGATGGATGGGTAAATGAATTTATTGATGAAGAAGTTGAGTTCCACAAAAGTGGAAATCTTTATTATGATGTGTTTGCATACATACCTTGACTAGTCAAAAGGAGGGACACTAGGTCTGCTTCCTTCGGCTGTAGGAAGTTCAAAGGTTTGGTGTTGAATAAATTATTGTATGAATTCTTTTTTGGAAGCTAGCTTATGATATAAATTGAGATGGTGACCATTGACCAAGAGCTTGAATCTAACAGGGTCAATGGTGGTGAGTTGAACAACACCATTGGAGAAGACTTCTACAACTTCATACGATCCCAACCACTTGGTCTGCAGTTTTCTTGCATTATCTTGATAACTGGAATCATAAAGGAGTGCCCAGTCACATGGATAGAACTTCTTTTCCTTTATGTATTTTTCATGCCATTTGACCCTCTGATTTTGCACTATCTCAGTATGATGAAGGGATGAATTTCTCATCTCATCCAAGGCATTCAACTGCATGATTCTATCCTTTTTTTCCTTGGATATGTCTATCCCAATATTTATTGTAGTTCTAAGAGTTTTATGCTCAAACTCTATAGGCGTCATGGATGTTTTCCCATACAGTAATTCAAAAAGAGTGAAACTAGTGGTTGTCTTCCAAGTTGTTCTATAAGCCCAGACAACTTCTAGCAACGTATTTTCCCAATCTTTCCTATGAATAGCCACTATTTTGGTCAATATATCCTCTATTTCCCTAATGGTCACCTCAGACTGGCCATTGTCCTGAGGATGATAGGAGGTAGAATTCCTATTCCTTACATTATATTCATTGACCAATGTTGTGACAAAGGTTGATGTAAATTGAGCCCCTTGATCTATCACTATCTCTCTTGGAACCCCATAACGTGTGAAAATTTATTCATAGATGAATTTTGCAACTTTATTATCTCTAGCATGTTTCATAGCTTTAACCTCAACCCACTTGGTCACATAGTTAGTGCAAACCAAGATGTAGGATTTAACATTTGATGGTGGATCAATGGGTCCTACAAAATCAAGTCCCCATTTATTAAATGGTGTGATGAATACCTAGGGGTATAGAGGCATCTCATCAAAGTTAGTTGGTCAGCCCATCCTCTAACATTTATCATAGTTCCTAGTATACTTTCCTGCATCCTTATGAAGTGTGGGCTAGTAATATCCTATATTAAGAATCTTCATTGTTGTCCTCTTAGCTGCAAAATGTCCTCCAAAGGGTTCATTGTGGCATGCATGCAGTATATCATATGTTTCATCTTCCCTTACACATCTCCTCATTACATGATCTGAGCTAGTGTAGAATAAACATCCTGCAATCCATGAGAAAGGAAGAGTTTTCTCAATAAGCACCCTTCTTTCTTTTGGAGATAAATGAGGAGGAACTCTCCTTGTAACCAAATAATTGGCTATGTCTAAAAATCAAGGTGTGTGCACACTGATGGAGAAAAAATCTTCATTAGGGAAAGAGTCATCAATGACTTGAGTGTCCTCTGATGTAGTCAATTTGGAGAGAAAGTATACCACAACATTTTCCTTTCCTGGTGTGTCAACAATGGTGATGTAAAATTCCTACATCAACAACAACCACTTGGCTAGCCTTCCTAAAATCAAGGGCTTATTCATGAAGTATATGATGGCTGCATGGTCTATATGGACAAAGATCTGGTATCTTGTTATGTAATTCCTAGAATTGTTAATGGCGTAGATGACAACCAACAACTCCTTCTATGTCACTGTGTAATTAAATTTAGATCCTTGTAGGTTCTTGCTGACAAAGTAGATTGCATTCTCAATTGATCCCTCTTTTTGTCCCAAGAGAGCTCTTATAGCATAATCAAATGCATCTATGTGAATATGAAAAAGAAGTTCCCAATTAGGGCCTTTGAGTATAGGAGTATGGGTTAAAGCTACTTTCAAATTAGTGAATACTTTTTCACACTCCTTTGTCCACTGGAACTCAACATATTTAGTTAGGAGATTGTACAATGGTGCTACCATCTTACTAAAATATTTTATGAAGAGCCTATAGTATCTTGCACTAGGAAACTTCTAACATCTTTTTTCTTGGTAGGAATAGGAATATTGGTAATCACCTCAATATTGGTTGGGTCCACTTGAATTCCTTTTTAAGAGATGTAGTAGCCAAGGACTACTTCTTCCTACATCATCATGAAACATTTCTCACTTTTCAAGGAAAGATTATGGTTTTCACATCTCTACAAAACTTTTCTTATATTTTCTAATGCTTTTGCAAAATCAACATCATAGGTAGTAAAATCATCCATGTAGATCTCCATAAAATCATGTGAGATATTTGAAAATATACTAATGACTATTCTTTGGAAGGTTGTAGGTGCATTACAAAAACCAAATGGGAGTACTGAGTAGGCATAAGTCCCCCAAGGACAGGTAAAGGTTGTCTTCTCTTGATCTTCAGGAGCAATCTGTATCTGATTATAACCATTGAATCCATCTAGGAAAGAAAAATATTGCTTACTGGCAAGTGAATCCAGCACTTGGTCTATGAAAGGAAGGGGGAAATGATCCTTTTTGGTGGCATATTTTAGCTCTCTATAGTCAACAAAAACTCTCTGTTTACCTCCCTTTTTAGGCATAATTACCAATGGGGACACCCATTGGATTTCTGAGATAGGGTAGATAAATACTACATCTAAGCTTTGCAATTGGTTCTCCCTCATTGATTCTCCTTTCTACTCTCATGTCATTGGTCTATATCCTTTCATGTAAAATGCATGTTGATGGGTCTTCAATAGGTTTATCAGGGACAACTGCTACTCTTGACTCAACTTTTTAATATTCAAATGTTTCCCTTCTAACACTTGCACTTGTGTGGTTAACACAATCATGGTTGTTTCACTAATGCTTGGAATTTTTAGTTGGTAAAAATGTATGAAGCATATTTGTTGTTGTAGGAGGAACGGACAGAAGTGTCTTCACTGGACCTACAGAACCAGATTCATGAGTGGATGATTCTTCATGCACCTCACAATGGTTTTGAATTATGTGGGACAATACTTCATCTTCTTCCTGGAGCTGCATGAAAGGACTTCTACCTATCATCATGAGGTTTGCCACTGAATTGACTTCCTCAGCCTCTTCTCAAATATTTGGAGATATGGGGTTATCCATATCATGGGATGGCTGAGTAGGAGGGTAGAGAACAAGTTTTTTAGTGCTTCTTCCATCAGAAATAGTCATGTCCCCTTACCGACATCCAATGTAAGAATTTTTTGTGGCTAACCACGACTTACAATCATGGGATACCATCTGGTTTGATAGTGGAACTATTAGCAAGTTGTAGGACAGTAGGAGTAGGTCTCATATTTGCAACATTTAGTTGTTGGAGGATGTCCTTAGTCATCACATTTATTGTTGATCCAAAGTCAATTAGATAATTCTTTACTTGGATTCCATTTATATAATAACTCCTACCACAGGACTACCTAGGTTAGTGTATTTAGGAACAATAACTTTCCCAAACATGATATCTGCCAACTATCCCACCACATGAATGGTAGTGGGGTCTTTCTTTTCCCTCCCTGGCTTTTTGAGACATGCTTCCTTGATTAATTTTCTATATATGGGGACATATTTTATGGCTTGGAACAAAGGTATCTTAACACATATGTGTTTCAATTGATCCAAAATGTCAAAGGTTGTTTCTTCCTTCTCTTCCTTTTGTTTGAAAACTTCTAACCTTTGAGGGAATGGTGGGTCTTGATCAGACTATTGAACTAGTTCAGTATTTTTAGGCACACTTGGCTAGATAGGGACATTATGATGCTCCTCTTCTTCCATAGGAAGCTTGGTGTTGATAGGAGTGGAAGGAGCTGGAAAAGTGGTTCCTCAACACAAATGAATATCACTCACACTCACAACATCTATAGGGATTTGATTAGGATCTACAAAGTAGATTGGTTGTTGTTGTGGTTTGTTATTTGGGTTAGGTGTGGGTTGAGCTAGTAACTGAGTAGGTCTAGGCGTGCTAGAACTTGAGCTAACAGGAGGAGGAATTATAGTAGGCTATTGAGGTTGTGGAGGTGGCTGCATGTAACTAGTTTTCTAGTTTGTCCATTATTGTTGTCCCCTCCATTGGGATGTTTATAGATAGTTTCTTGGAGGTGGGTGCCAATTCCTCTAGAATTTTTGCCAATTCCCCTGGAATTGCTGCCAATTCCCCTGGAATTACTTCCAATTCCCTTGGAATTGCTGCCAATTCCCTTGGGATTGCTGCCACTAGGGTGGAGAGTTTTGGTGATTGTTACAGGTGTTTGGAGGATTGTTCCAAGGTTGAGGTTGATATCCTCCATAGTTGGATGGGTATGGGGGTTTCCATTGACTACCAGATGCATAAGAATTGAAATAAGGCCAGTAAAAGATAATGGATGTGGTGGCATACCTTGTCTTGGGGCCCATGGTCTCCTTTTTGAAATGTAGTAAACTTGATCATCATCACCCTCGATTGGCTTGAACTCATGTGGGATCTGCTTGTTGTCAATGTTGGCTACCATTTTGCATTTGCAGTCGTTATTTTATCTGCAATTAGGACAATATTATGCCAACATTTCCTTTTCCTCCTCATGTTTCTTCTTTGCTTGAAGTGTATCTAGTTGAGTAGCCAAATTTTTTATGATGTCTTGCTTGAAATATTCCAACAAGTGAGTAATCTCCATCCTTGAAACTTCATTGGTGGAGGATTTACCCATAGAGGATTGGTAACCTCTTCCTTTATTTAGAGCTTCCCTAGAGTAATTCTGACATATCTTCTTAATATCATCCCAGGGAACTTAGGTGATATCTCCTCCCATTAGGTCCAAAGCATCAATGCAACTTTCATTGATCCCTCTAAGGAAGAGCAACTTTTCAAAATCTTCATTGAGTGTATGATGTGGAGAATTTTGTAGGAAAAATAGAAACCTTGAAATATAGTCCTCCAAACTCTCATCTTCCTTCTGCTACATCCTAAAAAAATCATCTCCTCTCATATCACTACCCCTACAATATTCTTTGTACTTCTCAAGAAAATTTGTTTTCATGTCATCCCAAGTCTCTACAGTATTCCTACCTAAGCTCATAAACCATCTTAATGCAACTTTCTTTCAAGGTAGTAGGAAATAACTTAAGCCTATGATCATCAGTAGTATATTCATAGCTTCTGTAGAGGATATCAAACTCAAACAAGAAAGTTTCAGTGTCTTCTATAACAAGCCCATAAAACTTAGGAAGAAGGGATGTTCTTGAGATTATCAACTTCATTCTGATGAGTGATAGGAATTGGAAAAGATGGTTGGTTGAGTTTGTTTCAATTTGCATCAGCCATACCTGCTTGATGGAGTTCCAAAGAAAATGGATTCTCAATTAGGTTTTGGGAAGCTTGGTCTTCAGAGGAAGTTTTAGAATTGGTCAAATTCGGAAATGCATCAACAAAAGGATGTTCCTCTTCTTCTTCATCATCTCTTGGCAGATTTTGAAACTCAACTTGTTGGTTATCAAGATGAGGGTTATTAGGAATGAATCTCCCATAAGCATCTCTTCTCCTACCTCTATGCATGTAGTATTAACTCAATATTAGCAAACTCACTCAAAGAATTGGTGAAATGATAATAGATCAATACTTTTCTAAATGAAGGGAATGCTAAGAAAAAACTTTAGAGATACTAAAGCAAGAAAGAAAATATAAATGACTACAAAGAACTTCCTAGTTTGACACCATCCCCAACAATGGTGCCAAAAATGTTGGCCTCCTCTAATGGTTCAATAACTAATCCCTTAGAGTTGTGACTTAGAGATTAGACATCTACACTAAGTAGCTATCTTACTCATCATGGAGGTGCATTTCATTGTCAACCTAGGGACATAAACTTGAAATGGGTTAGCATTGTATGTGCACTAGGACTCCATTGTTATCATCCATAAACTAGGAAAGAAATAGTATTGAAAGTAAAATTTTGGAAAGAAATTAACATAAGCATTGAGCATGGATAAACAACTACACTGAACATCAACAATTGGACTAGAAATGGATGACAAAAATAGAAATCTTAGCAAACAAATAGGAAACTACTATGTCTGCCTTGGCTGTAGGAACAATCACAAAATAGAGTTCCAGTGGCTATAGGAACATACAACTGCTAAAACCGAAACTAATTACTAAACAAAAAAATAACTTTTAAACTAAATGGGTGGAATTCTCACCAAGTGGGCCCCCTTGAGTGAGTCTTCCTTAAGCTAACTCAGATGCAACAAATCAAAATATCATTTTATTCCTTGAAAACATGATTACAACATATCAAAAATATGACTATATTACTTAAACAGGAAATGAAAGTACAATCTCAAAACATCTAACCTTATGAAAAGGGGCATCTGCACATTTTTTATAGAGGGACAAACTTCTAATTGACCCTAACTAACTAGGCAGTTGACTCCAACAAAATAGGAGGATGCCATTTATTGAAAGCATAGAAAAGAGAGGGAGGAAGTTATGCATGCCCAAGATTTGGTCAAAGTAGACTTACCCCAACGTGAATCCAACACAAAACACTCCCTAGATTCACTCAATTGAAAAACATGACCATTAAAAGATAGTTACAATCTTTCATTTGAGCTGGGAATTTCCCTCCATTGGAAGTTTCCCTCCATTGAGAGTTTTCCCTCCTTTGACCTATTAATGACCATCTTTTTGAATTCCTTAGCAACCAACCAACTGGCAGGAGTTTCTCCCACTTTGTAAGCTTTATTTACATCAACATCTTAATGTGAACTTGCATAATGGCATTTGCACACAAAAAAAAATGCATATCCATAATTACCTTAAAGTAACATCCATTCAATCACACATAAAATTAACATAAATAATTCACATAGTATGTTAATGTTATCAAAAGTCACAAGGATAAGCTTATGCCCAAGGTTTATGGATTTAAGGAAATAATATGGAGAATGTCAACAACTAGGTACTGATGTTTATAGTAATAACAACAAATATATGATAAAACCTATCAAAATTGAGCTATTAATTGGACTCAACAATGTGAAAGGGTTTCGAAAGCTATTCTAAGTCTAAACTACGAACAACATCAATAATAACTAGTGCTATAGTAGACATACTCCCACAACCAATTTTTTCTTAACGAAGAGTAACCTACAGTGCCACAAAACCAATGCAATCTTCTAAAGCTTACTTAATATTTTAGACTACAACATGAATACTTAAAGAATGCACATACATAGTTGAATTTAAGTGTTCTAAATGAATAACTTAGACTAGCTTTACAAAGTGATCTATCATCAATAAACCATAAAAAAACATGAGCTAGAAGTGCATAAAATACTATAACAAACAACCACCATTAAATCCATTCAAGAAACTAACAAGTTAAAATAAACATGGAGGGTGAATCATGCACACATAATGAGCAAGCTCAAAGAAAACACCTAACTTCAATGCTTCCTTCTATTGCTTCAATATTCCTTTTTACAATGACTCATCTCTCTTTTAAAATGAGGAGCAAGCCACTACTTATAGTTTTTCAAAGCCCGAATGAATGGCCAAGATCAATTTACAATAAATTTTTCATATTCATTCTAGCTTAGGTTTTTCACAATCTTCAAGATGAGTACAATATTCCATAATTTAAAATTAGCAGCTTTTGTCTTTTCCTTATTTTTTCCTCTAGCCAAATCATCATGTAGCTTATTTTGTCTTTTAGCTACTTTTGTTTTGTAGCTGGAAACTATAAGCATTCATCTTTTTCATAACATTCCCAACATCCCTTTGATCCATTCTAGAAGAAGTGTAAATATTTCCCCTGGATTCAATGGATAACTCTTAACAATCATCATCCTTTGATACCTAAATTGATCCTTGTTGAAATGGATTGTAGAAAATGGGAGTGTGGATGCTACCAAGTACCATGCCGTGTGGATAATGAACAAGCATCTGCCATGTGCTTTGGTGTCAGAAATGACATAATGTGAGTGGAATCCCACACCATAGTCCCCACAACAAGCATCCCCGCATGTAAACTTGATATTCATTAATCTTCTTAGATCTAAATTCAAGCTCCCCCTTGTGGGAAATCTCTATAATCCTCGATTATTGTTAACAAGATTTCATTAGTAGATTCCTTAGGCCATTTGGTATATTTTCTCTAAACATTATTTAATTAAAATACTCTCCTCAATGAGGTTTCATACATACTCCATGTTAGAGCCTCCTTCATTACATTGGGCCCTCTTCTAAATATTGCTACTCTTCCCTTCTATAATCCCCCACCTTTGTTTCAAATCCCTGATTACCAAATCACTTTGACAATTATATTCAAGAGATTCAATCAATTATGAATAAGATAATA
>VDFB02226576.1:0-47233 GCA_007258455.2 Sequoia sempervirens | reverse complement strand
ACCTAGTCACTTGATATACCCTCACTTGAGATCTAGTGGAATATTGCAAAAAATATTTTATTTTGATAGTTCCTTTGGCATTCGCAGTAGAAATGTACTCAAAACAACATCACTAGAAACTTGTTCCTATATTTGGGAAAGAATGATTGCTAAAGTCTCACCAGAATATGAATAGACACCCCCTAATGAATGTTTAATCCTAAATAAACTCTTCAAAATCATATCACAATTGGTTTTGTATACCCCAGTGATCAAAGGGTCATCTAAAATCAATTTCAATCTCTAAATCTCTGTATTAGTGCATTTTCAAAGCCCATCCATGTAATGCCCCCACCAAAGAACCCCAAAGGACAACACTAAACTAGGTCAAAATTAATGGAACAATTTTTTCTTTTTTTAAATAACTATAGAATGCATAACATAGCATGATAAGCTAATCCTAGGTCCTCTAAGGTTCCTCAACTACACTACTCACAAATCAACAATCAAGATAACTAGAAACATTTCACCAATGATAAAAGATAAATGATCGAGATAATATGCTAGGTTCATTTTAAAGCACCAAATTAAATGATCTTACATTACTCATTTCCATAATGTGTCAACTGATAATCAAAAATTAAGGATCATTTTCTAGCTAACAATCATATGAATGATGCATTACTTTACATTACTCTTTATAGAAAAGGTCATCAATAATTGTTACATCATTACAATAATTACAACAATGCTTCCCCTAGTACATGTGGGAAGATTACATCATATTACATGAAGAGATACAAACAAAAATATAGTCCAATATACAAATACATTATAGGAGATCTTCTCAAACAAGAATAATAATTGGAGTCCATAGTTCAATGACCAATCAACATGCTCATGAACATGCAACAAGAATACCCAATGGAGGAAAAGCACCAACCTTCCAACCATGTGGAAACTTGAGGCCCACCCCCCATGCTAGGAGATAACACAAAGTCCCACATCCAACAAAAAAATAGGAAAGCAATAGGCTAACATAAAAAATAGGAAAGCAATAGGCTAACATAAACAAGGGCTATACATGACTCCAACAAAACACTGCTAATAACACCAACATCACTTACAACACTTACTTCACTTCTAGAGGCACTCACACATCAAAGAGGAAATACAACTAGGGAATTCTAGACTTTAATAGGGAGGAGTGTCATGACATAGCTTGATATGGGTTGTCTTGGTAGATCTTCCTAGGCCCCAACTCCCATCCCGGGTTATTTTGATAGCCTCTCCTGATCCTCGACCCCCATACAAACTCATGTGAAACTAATGAACCTTTCATGAGGACAAGACAGTTGATCTCACCATTCTAGGCCTCCCCATCTCATCTCAAGCCTAAAAGAGCACTTGAGCAATGAGTGAGGCATATCATTATCTTGTTTAATGTGAATTCCTCCCATCCCCCTAATTCATTATTAAGGTTATCACTGGATTAAGAAGCCATCCAATGGGTTGTACTGGACACCACTTTGGGTTCCAACCCCCATTGAGAGCCACTCCCCCTACTTGCAACTAGTAAACCCTACACAAAGCAAGGCATTGTCCATCTTTCACACTTATCACAATCACATAAACACCAGTCAAGACAACATGAACCCATGTCCCAACCCATAGCCACAATTCAACCATCATGAACATGTAGTACAACACTTAGGGTTTGTGTTTCACTCAATAAACATATGCATACCTTTCAATAGAGTATCATTACAAAATCACATGAATCCATACATAGATAGGAGGGAAACACCCTTAGGATTTACATTCCACACAATACACATGACCAACAACATAACCAAACCACTTCCAATGTTAAACAATCATAAGGACCATACATACAAATATACCCCTTCCTAGGCCTTTGGAAACCAACATACTAAACACACTTCCCAATGACACAAAACCTTAAACATACTTTACATAGATGGAAACCATCTTAAACAATTACATAAACACTTAATCCAATAATCAAGACACTTGTTTAATGCAAACAATTAACCATAGCATCATAACCATAAATATATTCCCTTAAATAAGGCATTATTTTAACTTTCTTATCATTCACTTTAACTTAGCCACTTAGTTCAAACAATAGATTACTTACTGCAGTAAGAATTATATTTACAAATAACTATATCATTTATTAAGCAACCACCTCTATGGAACTATTTAATACGAGACCCTAATCTTAAAATCACACTTTCATATAATGTTGTAATAAGCATACCCTAATTATTTGTTTCACATAACAATTCAACTATTAAATATTTATAAAAATGATTAACATTCATTTGCTAATTAGCTAACAAAAAGAGTAATCCAAATATTTTAACCTTTAAGTTGAATCATTAACTTAAATAACCTATCCCCTATATTTTACCCTCACTTAAAATTAACTTTACCCTATCGTAAAGATATCCCAATTGACCCTTCAAAATATCTCATAATTTCCAACATAATAACCATATTTAAAGAGTGATTGAAATAAAATAAATAAGTGAAAGAGCTTAAAAATGTGAATATAATAAATTTAGTCTAAGGTCTTAATCACTACGATTGATCAAGAGCCAATTTAGGGTTAGATATATTCTTGCTAACCGATAATAAACTTCTCCTGAGCGAAGCTAAAATAATCATAATATTAGATACATACACAACACAATATAATAATACCAATTCCCAATAAATAGCGTGAATAAGGTAAAATCTTACTGTAACTAAACTTTCAAAACAATTTAAGAATATTAACGTTTAACATTATTGACACTAAGGTTATTACTAACAGACTAGTTCAACAAATAACATTACTATTTTCGTTGATTACAATGTGTATAATCAAATCTAATATATGTATATTTATTATTTATATAACTATACATAAATACATATGTAACTTCATTATTAAATCCATTAACATCAAATGAATTTGTTTTTCTTTTTAGCTAAAACCTAAAGACAAATATTAGATGTTTAACATTGCTTATGTACAAAACAAATTTAAAGTGATTATAACATATTTATTGTAGCGATCCTAAAGAAAATATAACTTGATAGAGAGAAACATAAAATGAGAAGATCCTTTCATTACAAGTTCCTTTTGCTAAGACTATATTATAAAAGAATAGTACTAACACATTTCTCAACACAATGAATTTTCAATAACCAACATGTATTCATTTTGCATGTTTAGTTAAGCTATTTTGGAAGCAAATACAAAGCCACGCGATAGTGATGACTGCGATTGTTTTTGACATGAGCAAATAACCTAAGTAACGACCCGAGTAGGATATACAGGTCGCAGCTAATATGTGAATCAAGCGAGGTAATGGTCAAGAAATTCATGGCAAGGCAAATGTACATTAACTATGCAACCTTTGAGATGACACAAGGAATTAAGGAAAGAAACACTACATAGTGACTTCAAGCATTTAACCATGAATATCAAATAATAAAGAAATCATTATGGAATGGTCAAGACAACTTATTTAGGACACAACTAACACAAGGAACAAGCAATGGACCAATGACCCATAACTAATACAATGCTAAGAATGACATAAAGTTAGGAACTCAGTTCAGTGTTAATAAAGGTTTAATGAACAGAGGTGGAACAAAGGAAAGTGCAACGGTCAAAAAGAACAATCATAGAAGACAATGAAAGTTAGGAACTGTGCCCTAAAATAAACACTGAACTGAGTTCCTAACTTTATATGTCATTCTAAACACTGAAGGAACAAAGGAAAGTGCAACAGTCAAAAAGAACAATCATACACAAATGATTGCATCTAATAACTAGTACGCTTCTTTCAAGAAAAGATATACATAGTATTGGATTACAGAGAAATATCGGCTGAAACAAAAAGAAGACATTATCACAAAATGCAATCATAAGAAAAGATATTATCAAAAGTTAAAACACATAGGCTTAACCCTAATGTACTCTACCAAGACAGCAAGCCCGCAACCTTGACCAAGGCACATGGACCGCCCTGCTTGGCTGTGTTGTGTGCACCACAGACCAGGCGTTTGAACTGTTTGACAACAGGCCTCAAGAGATCTTGTCTCATGGAGGGAAAAGATAGCAGGGTATGCACAAATTGAATTTGTTGAAAAGCCTCAAAAACTTTCAAGCAAACGTAATTGGATGGGTGTAAATTGATTTCATATCATGGAACACAATGACTGCAGGATATGCACAAATTAGATTTAATGGAAAGATTCAAACTTTTAAGGAAATGCAAGGCACGACCTTGGCTGAAACCTACTCTATTGTCACCATTGTAAAATAAAAGCAATATTGTGCATGAGTAGATTTATTTGAAGGAGAATCAGATGAATGAACCACCTCATAGCTATGAGAGGAAGCTTTAATAACCTCACCACCTATTTCGCCAGTGTAGAAAAACGTATACAACGCAAACATTTACAACTTAACCACATCCCCAAGAACCAAACGATGATGCCAAGAGGAGCAAAAGTGAGAGACAAAGGCACATAAAAGACCTGAAAGAAAATACCAACAGTCTGTACTTTCCTATCTTAAAATAAACCAATTTTTACCAGACTTTAATATTAAAAATGACACCCTTCTAAGATTTAATCAAAAGACCCAAGTGTATTATATATAAATCTTCAAGAACTCAGATTCTAAGGCTCAACAACAATTAAATAAAACCTCAAGAAACATTATGTCAAGAAATAATTGCAGAGACCATACACAACCATTAAAAGGCATGATAAACTTACATGCAAAAACAATCACTAGAATTTATAGATCTTACATGCAGAAGCAATTTGCCAGATATTATGAATATGTAGAAGCAATCGTCGGATCATAGCTTGCTAAGTTATGTGTTCTCCGCCTCCAAAAAGAAAACGATGTATATGCAAGAGGAAGATCTTATTCATTTCCTCTCTTGAGCCTGAACCTCTGCTTCTTCACCATCCTGCGCGATATGGTTGAGTGACTTTTGGACTAGAAATCAAGTTTTAAGAACTCCCCTGTAATCCCTTCCATTCCCAAAAAACTTCTGCCACTATATTCCTCCCCCTCCCGGCTCCACTCCGTCCCCCCACCCAAAAGCATAATATTTAAGAAGAAGAAGGTTCATTGTACAAAGACGAACCAACTATATAACAAATTATAACTAACTTTTGATTTATTAAATTAACATACAATAGTTAATATTAAATTAATTAAAAAGTTTTCATTTAAAAATAATATGATAATATTCAATTTTACATAGACGGTAAAACCATTTATCCAACATTCACTTACACATCATAATTAATTAATTATATAACCCGTTCATATAATATTACCTTATTATTATTATTTATTAATTTTAACACACATCATAAATTTATTTTAACGCTAATATGATTATTTATTTATATATACATGCATCCACAACAATACCACTTTGGCCAAACCTGACATTGAAATCAACATTTTATGAGAAACTTCCTGACACTTATAGTAGGTAAACTATTTAGGAATTTGAAATGATGTAAACTTTTTTGGCCAAACTTGACATTGAAATCAACATTTTAGAGAAAACTTTACTTTTCGGACACTTATAGTAGGTAAACTATTAGGAATTTGAAAATGATGTAAACTAGTGATTTGTGATATTTGTTAGATTTTAAAATGTATTTTTTTTTAAAATTGAAATTAAATTGTAATTTTTTGCGTTTCCTTTGATAACTAGTTTTTAATAAAACAACATTTTAAAAAGTGTGTGTACTTCGGCTCATATAACTTTTTTTCTAAAAAAGGATAAAATTCTAATTCTTTGACTTTTTAGGTTGGTAATACAAGTATCTAGTTCTTTCATTTTGTTTCATAGCATTTTGTTGAATATTTTCTTTTAATTAAATTTTGAAGTCAAAACATTTATAATGTAGACATAGGTGCATTCTCGCAGCTTTTTTGTATGTATTGAAATTCAATTTTTCTTTTTTTGTTAGAACGAGGACATCAATACCTAGTGGATATATATTTTTCAAATTTTTTTCCCTCAAATTTACTATTTTTCCACAATGATTTTTCATCGAACTTGACGTTCGGTGAAAAACCTATGTACAGTAAAACTAAAAAATAAAATATAAAATAAAAACAAAATATATTAAATTTATAGTTGTTGGAAAGCACGTTTTGATCACTACAATCATCCAACTTGGTTTATCAAGTTGACTCCATTTGCATCTCCTTCCCAAGCTTCGATAGTCAAAAAAATGCATAAATTTTGAAATGGTGGAGGGAAGGTGAAAAAAGGGGGTTCATTAGAACCCCCTTATGGTCACAAGGTGGTTCATTAGAAGGGGGGAGGGTTCATTAGAAGGGGGGGTTCATTAGAAGGGGGTGGTTCATTCGAACCCCCTTCATTAGAAGGGGTAAACCATTTTAAATTTTTTATGAGCATTTCTAATTTTTCTTCGTTCAAAAATTGTAACCTTTTACTTAACAATTCATTTTAATGCATAAAACATCCAATCGACATTTATCAAACAATTTAAATTAAATAGAACCAAATGTCCAAATAATTACTTGACCACTAACCAGGGTTGAAAAGCAAAACCTCAAGCAACACTAACTGACCAAACTGACAATACTGACGAAACTGATAGGGTGCCAAAATGGATACTCATCCTCTTCAAGGATGATGGCTAGGGTAGGGGATCAAGTGTTATCTATGATCAACTAATCTATTGGGTTCAAGGCACACTCAAACTTGCCAAATTAAGTGGAGTCGATGCTTGGTACTTGCAACCTGCAACACACAAAATAGTCATGCATATACATGTAAATAGACACACTGTGAAAGGGAATCGTAGCGACATAGGTGCTCACAAGTGAGTGATACAACACTGTCCCTTCCACCCAATCACATCAGTAAGAACAACACCCAATAATCGAATCAACTCATAAACAATCAACTACATAGAAATTAAAATAAGATCAATCACATGGCAATCATAATAAGATAATCACATAACAATCATGATAAAATGCCACATAATGCTGATGATAGGGTTAGTCCTCAACCAATCAAATCTCCATAGTCGTTTGAATAAAACCTTATGCTAATCATAACATGTGCATAAAACCTCAAGTAACAAAAGCGTCATCAAAGGCATCATCTTACCAATGAATCAAACATCATATAATGTATCATAATGTCTCATCATAAAATAGATCAATTGTCAGTCTATCAAGGAAATAGTATGAGAGGCACTACAATCCATATCAGTTAGCACAAAAAATAATTAAGTTCTAATTTAAATTTGCACATATGGACATGTATATTCATAACACATGTGTATAATATATGGAAAAACTTGATACATTTCATCCTAAAGGCCCGTTGCTAAATTTAAAATTAAATTTCATTTAATTAGGTATATACTAATAATCTAGTAAATTTAAATTCCTAACATGAGTTAACATAACACTTTTAAATTTTAAATTGAAATAAATGAATTCACTATAATCCTTTAGATAGATATCCAATCCAAGGATAATTTTTAACCATCATGGCGTTAAAATTTCCAATTTCTAGAGTGAAATAGTTGATTGTTTATGTATAATTTAATCTTGATATATTATTAAACTCATATAGTTTATAAGTTTTTAATGAACTTAACTAAATTTACTTTCTAACTTAAAATTAAGAAAGAGGTTAACTAAATGAAAATGACCATTGGAGGGGATTATTTCAAGAACATGGCTCTTATAGTTAATGTAAACCGAATAGCACGACAAAAAAGGTTATATGTTCCTAATAGTTCTAACATGTGGACATGATATTGACATATCTCAATGATAATGTCAACCTATAGGCTCTAGATTATTGGATCTAACATGGGGGGGTTGTCAATTTGCCCTCCCTAATTGTTATGATGGATGCAGATTACTTTCAGATGGCTTATGCGGCTCCTGCTAAGGCTCCTAATCTGGCTCTTAACAATTTACTTCTTGACCCTCTCCCCACTATTATATCCTAGAATGATAAACTTGGGATCCTTAGTGTTGTCACTCCTGAGGAGGTCAAGTTGGCTACTTTCAAGATGGGGGCTTACAAAGCTCCTAGCCCTGATGGTTTCCCTCCATCCTTCTTTCAGATCTTTTGGGAGATTGTTGGTGAGGACCTTGTCCTAACTGCTCATGATTTTTTCAAATATGGTAAGATTCTTAAGCAACTAAACCACACCTTCATAGCTTTAATTCCCAAGGTTTTTGATCCTCAATCTATGGTTGATTTTCGCCCCATCAGTTTGTGCAATACTTTTTATAAAATCCTCTCTAAAATTCTGGTGAACCGCATCAAACCTCTCCTTGAAAAAATTATCAACCCCACTCAAAAAGGGTTTGTGCCTAGTCATCATATCCTTGATGCTACCATAACCACACATGAATTACTCCATTCCATGGATAGATGCAACTACGCTGGTATGACCCTTAAATTAGATATTTCAAAAGCCTATGATAAGGTGATTTGGGATTTTGTCCCAAAAGTCCTAGCTAAGTTTGGTTTTGACCAATCTGTGATCAATCTAATAATGGAATGTGTAACAACGATTAAGTACTCTATTCTAGTAAATGGGTCTCCTTTTGGGTTTTTCTCTGCTGGGAGAAATATCAGATAGGGAGACCCCCTTTCACCCTATTTGTTTATCATGATTGCAGATGTCCTAAGCAAGAATTTCTCTAATCTATTGTCAGAAGGGTCTATTAAGGGAATTGAGGTTGCCTCTTCCTTAGAGTCGACTATGATTCAACAATTTTTGGATGATACTTTTCTTTTTGGGAAAGTCTCTGTAATTGAAGCCAGGAAATGGAAAAATTGTCTCAACAACTATGCTGTTTGTTTTGGGCAATGCATTTTAACTATAATAAAAGCATGATTTACTTTTTTAACAACACTCCTAGTCTGCAAGCTCGGGTGACTGTTGTTCTGGGCTGTTTGAGTGGTTCTCTTCCTTTAGTTTATCTTGGTTTACCCCTTACTGTCAAGTAACTTCTAACTTTTGGAATTCTATACTAGAAAGGATCCAAAGAAAACTGGCTAGGTGGAAAGGCTCCATGCTTAGCCATGCTAGTAAATTACAGCTCCTATCTATCGTTCTTCAAGGTATCCCTATTTATTTCCTCTCCATTTTCAAGATTCCCAGATATATTGCTGAGAAATTTGAGAAAATTCAAAGGATTTTCTTCTGGTCAGGGACCGAGGAAAAAAAGAAATTTGCTCTGGTTAAATGGGACAAGTTTTATCAATCTAAAAGTTGTGGTGGGCTTGGGATTAGGACTGTTACTAATACCAATAAAGCTTTAATGGCCAAAGTGGGATGGGACCGTTTGAGGGATAGGAAGGATTGGTGTAAGATCATGAATGCTAAGTACCTTCAAAACAAACCTTTGATTGAATTCCTTTCAGAGGTTCACCCTTCGGGTTCCTTGGTTTGGAGGTGTATTTGTAGTCTGCGGGATCTTAAGAGGAATGGGATAAAATGAAAGATTGGTAATGGTAATAAAATCAGATTCTGGGAGGACCCTTGGTTACTTGATACTCCCCTAGAAAGCTCTAAATTTAGGAATCTTATGATATTGGCTCAATGATTATTTGGTATATATATTAGTGATTACCTCCTCGACCCTCATGGTGCTAGGAAATGGAATGACTTGGCCCTTTGTTGCCCCTTATCCCTTGATTTGAGCCTCCTTGCCAAGACCCTGTAGGAGTTGCTCTCCCTTAATAGACTTCCTTCAACCAACAGGGGGGATGAATTATTCTGGACTCATGATAAGCAGGGAGATCTTTTAATTAAATTGACTTACAATCTGCTGACAAACCAGGGTGTTGTCCTCAATCTTTGGAAGAAGGCCTGGAATCGACACATGATCCTGAAAGTTAACTTCTTTTGGTGGACTGCCTGCCATAACAAAATTCTAACTTAGGACAATTTAAGGAAAAGGGGATTCCAATTCCCCAACAAATGTTTTTTATGCAAGTGCAATGAAGAATCAGTGGACCACTTGTTGTTACACTTCCCGTTTACTATTGAAGTGTGGGAGTTTGCTATAGGAAGATTGGAGATTCAATGGATTATGTGTCGGGATATCAGATCCTTTATCTTGAGTTGGTTTGGACCCTTTGTCCACCCTTTACCTAGTGAAATTTGGAACCAGGTCCCCCTATTATATGCTGGTGTATATGGAAAGAGAGAAACAATAAGATTTTCAGGAACATTGAGATGAGTCCGAAAGAGGTGTTTGGTATTGGTTCTCGGCTTATTGCGGAAAAAATTTTGCTCTTCAATGAGAAAACCTCAGATAAAGGTTCGACTGAGGAGGAAATAAGTATGGCCAAAGCTTGGCACCAGAACCTAGATGCTAACTCCTATGACAACTCTAGATCCTTGGCTAGGAGTGTCATTATTTGGAAGCCTCCAGACAATGGTTGGTATAAACTAAATTTTGATGGGGCAGCTAAAGGCAACCCGGGTTGAGCCAGTATAGGAGGTGTGATCAGAGATTTTAATTTATTTTTTGTGGTTGGTTACTCCAGGGGGATTGGTGTCCATTCTTCTATGATTGTGGAAGTCAGAGCGCTGCTAAAGGGCTTACAGTTGGCTATTTCTATGGGGATTGAGAACCTTCATATCGAAGGTGACTCTAAGTCTATTATTGATGCTGTTAACTTTGATAGCTTACTAGGGTGGAGTACTAAAGACATTATTTTAGACATAAGGCTCTTTGTGTCTAAGTTGAACTTAAAGGTCGCTACCCATATTTATCAGGAGGGAAACCAAGTGGCTGATGCCTTAGCCAATTTTAGCACACATTGGAAATTTTCCAAATGCTGGCGTTCTCTAGGGAATCTACCACCTAGCATTCAGGGTATAATATTGAAGGAACAAAGCCCTTACTTGACCCATGATGATAACTAATCAAGCGCTTTCTTGGATTTTTTGGGGGGTCCACATGCTTGTCTTTTGGGCTATGTGGACGAGTTTTAAAGATGAGGTGAATAACAAGTGGCATAATTTGAATTATGAGATGGAGCCCATTTTTAAAAGGGATTTCATGAGGTGTTGTGGTGGGTAGTTGATGATTAAGACTAAGCTGGACCATACCTTACGTAATCTCCTTTTGGGGATTATGATAAGCCATCGTATTTTCAAGTTTTTTGATTTTGATTTTGATGTGACTAATAATTATGAGATCAATCTCCTTATTGGGTCTATCATGTCTGCTATTTTGTCTTCGCTTATGAAAGTTAACCTTTTTGGTGTTTCTAAATTTGGCTTCACAACTATCTTACCTAGGTTTTTGTGCAATTATTACGTGGAAGGAAAACCTTCCTTTCCCATCATGTCTTGCTTACTTAGCCGAATGTGTATGGAGATCCTCATTTATGATTATGCTAAGATTGCTTTTAGGAAACTACCTCCTCAAGCATGCAACCCATCCATTGCTTTGAGTATCAAAGGCTACCATTTTTAGAGTAAAATCCTAAATGTGTAGGTGATTCTTCACCTTTCCATTATCTCTAACCTTTTATTTTCTCAAGGTTTTTGGTTATTCTGTGTACAGAGTGACATTATGGATGGTGATAGGGTGCGAACTGAGCCAGAAAACTACAGAAAATTTTGCAAAGATCTGCTGGTGTGGCACATATGTATTGAGGGTGGTCTTGCTCCACTGATGGAGAGTTTGGTGGGCCATGACCCTAATCTATCTGTGTAGTTCGTTAACTCTTGGAAAGATTGTTGTGTGAATTTGGGTGGTATTTCCTTTGATGTGAATGAGGAAGTGATAGCATAGGCGATGGGGCTCTTGTGTACTGGTCTGAAGCACCCAAAGCACACTAAAACTCAGGATAATGAAAGTATGAACACATTTTTTGTGGGGAATGAGGAGCTGATGCACAATTAGTCGGGTTTTGAGTGGGAGGCTCTTCCTCAGCCATGGAACCAAGTGTGCCTCACCTTGATGGAGTATGTGACTTTGAAAGGTAGATTCAAAACCTACCATTTCTACCATTTCCCTCTTTTGAACCACCTCCAACATAAAATTTTGTTAATCTTTCCTTTTTTCCTTTTGATGGACTTAGAAAGTTTTGTTGAAAAATGTATTGAGGTTGCTAGCCTAAATCCTAATGACCCTCCTCCCCTGCCATGCCACCAGGGCCTCATTTTGAGGCTCTACCACTTCCATCTTGCTTTATGCCTGCCCAAACCCATTTCTATTGTTCGTATTGAAGAGATTGAGCCTCCCATTGTGACCAATTTATCTTTGACCGAGTCTAAAGGCCCCATCAAGAAAAACCACTCAGTCCCTGTTGACATGCATAAGCCCAAACCCGCTGCTAAAAAGCTTAAGGGGAATGTGGGTGTGGCCCAGACTAGTGCGACGACTAGTCTTTGTGAGGTTAAATCAACCCGTTCCAAGACTGCTACCAAGTTCGCCCTAAAAAAAAAAGGCAAAGAGGAAGGAAAGAGTTTGAAGGAGCCTCTGAGAAAAGGTAAAAATGTGGTGGGAAGAGACTCTAAGGGGGATACGGTGGTGACTGGTGGTGATACCATCATTCGACACTTTGGTAGGCTGGCCAACAATAGAAAAAAAGTGCAAGTTAAAGACTTGGATACAAAAGAGGAGCAATATGACAACAAAGATAATAGGGACAAAGAGGAGTTTGAGGGTGAGGAGTATGCTAGAGGGCCCAACACCATTCCTAAAATTGGAAAAGTGCAGAAGGATGACTTGGCCTCTCAGTCTTCAGACCCATTGGACATTGAGCGTGCTGATACTGGAAAGACTATGGTTGGTAGGGAGGAGCTCTATGTGCTGCAGGAAAGAATGGAAAAGTTGGACAAAATTTTTTGTGGTTTGACCTGCTTCATTGTTAAGCAAGTCCACTATGTTACTAGCACCCTATCGGTGGTAATGAAGGATGAAATGGACAAGAAGAATGCTGAAGATCATCAAGAATGGGTCAAAGATGATGTTAATCTCCTATTAAAGAACTGGGGAGATGCTAGTTAGTTTGTTGTTTATCCGTTGTTTGTCTATTTGTTGTTGGTCCGATGTGTTAGTTTTTTTACTTTTGTTTTTTGATGTTTTTTGGTCTTGAACTCTATTGGCCCTTGTGGCTCTCTGTGTAAGGGTACAACACCCTATAAATGCTACTTACCTTATAAAAAACAAGGTAAGTTCAAGTGTGTAACTATATTAAAGATACAAGTAGGGTCCACTGAGTCACCATTGACATACATATGTCTTTAAAGAAAACAATAATCGAGCTTGATATATACACAAGACCTTATTGTCTATTGTGAGAAATATCTTGACCTGGTAAAAAGCAATTTGGTAATACAAGGGTGATGAATAAGGGGGATATTAATAGAAAGAGAATCCTTGAGGGGGATCTATAATATGTGATGGAGGGGGAGGCGAATGATATTTGATATACCATTAATGGAACTTTATATATATATATATCCAAGAAAAAATAGATAAATTCAGGAGAGATATATTGTGGATGTTATTAAGGTGATAAAAGAGGCGGAATCTGTCTAGGTGAAAAAATTCAAGTTGGAAATAATGGTCAAACAATAATAACTTATAATTTATTAAATGATGAAATTAAGGTCCCTTATACCTAGATTATCTTATTATAAATAATATCATAGATTAAGTGTCATAGGAGTTCATAAACCTAACTTTTCTGTGTCAATTTTGTTAGTTAAATTTAGTAATCTCTTTATAGTAATCCCTATATAGACTTGTAAAATAGAATCTTATAATTGTGTTAGAGAGGAAAAGTGTAGATTGTTCCACTTTTTTTTCTTCTTGGTTAAGGAGGTATTTCCTAAGGTTAGACATAAGATAATTAAATATAAATAATAATACAACTATTAGTGAAGCATAGCTCATGTCATGAGGAATAAGAGATCCTTAGAATTGTTACTTAGTATCAATGCAATTCTTTAACATAATAGACCATTTAAATAAAGATGTAGGATGTTCATGCAACTTAAGATGTGTAGACTTGTATTCCCTATAACACTTGTGAATAAGAACTTGTTCTACATATACACACATGCAAGTGAGACATCTTTATAAAATATATGGCAAATTCACTCCTTAAATAATCTTATGATATAATCTTATTATTTATTTTATATGCACCATTTTAATGGGAGGCTATGTTTTTGTAAATTAGAGTCTTGATCCTAACAGAATGACAAAGTTGAGTTTTAAAGCCAAAAGAGAAATACATATTTAATCCAAAAGATCTATAAAATAATTTTAATGAAGACAACTTGATTATGTTGTACATTCACACATAAAAGTTAAAATCTACAGCTATCAATCACAATATCATAAATTTATAGCATCAAACATTGCACACATAATTAAATAATTTATGGCACAAGAAAAATATTTTCTACTATGGTAAGTAGAGTTTAGGGTTGAAGGATTGAATAGGAGGGAGGTTGATAAGGTTATAGGTGAGGAATTGTGAAAGAAATGAAATATAACCTAGCTAAAATAGCTTCATCCAGGTCAATGGTTACCCCATGAATGACAGGAGAAGGCTAGCTTAGATGAGGAAGATGAAGGAAGGTTTGTGTAAACTTGTTTAATGGTTGGCTTAAGGATGGTGTTAGGATAAAATAAGTTAAATTAGTGTTCTTATTTATATGTAAGAGAATTTAATCATGAAGCTTCATGAAAATATTCCCAATAAATACCCTCTATGTACATTAGAGTTAAGAATAATATTTAAGAGACTTTAAGAGAGAGAATGTATTGATAAGAAAGAAATTAAAATTTTCACCTTCTAATTAGGGCTTTATCTACAATATGTACACTTGGATGAAAAAACTAACCAAGTAGGCCCCTATGTTCAATTGAACTTGCATTCCATAAAAATATACATTATATATATTCTAAATCTAAATAAATATAAAGTTTTGGACAAATAAAGAGTAGAATCATTCTAAATCCATTTTATTTTATGAGAATGTGAATTCAAATTTAAGTAGAAATTTATCATCATTCTACATTGATCAATACTTGTGGATCTATGAATGTTTCCCATCTCATTGTACATAAATTAAATTTTGGAATAATGAATTACAGTAGTATTGGGTGAATATGATGGCTAAATAAAGAGGGACATGGAGGAGGTCAAGGGTTTTATACTCTAGCATAGAAGATAATAGGAGAGTGGCTTGTTTTCATTGTGTTGATCCTATACATCTTGTTTTTTAGTTGGCCCATTTATGACAAGGTCAATAGTGGAGGTTGGGACATTAAGGGTGGGAGATGTTGACTTCATAAAAATAGGATGTGAGTGTGGAAATGGTTAGGAATGGTTGTAGTCCACTAAGTGAGAAATAGGTGAGATAAGTGAATGGTAAGGGTTGAGAGGGTAAATTATTTTTCTAACACAAAAATCACATACTAATTTGGAGGTGTGCATCTCCATCATAAGTAGAAGATGTTATTCCTTTGGTGCACATATTTTTCCTAGTCTATATAGGTTTTAATATAGAGTTTGTAATGACTCTTAGATATAGAGTTAGAATTCAATTGTCCAACTTGGAAATGACTCTTAGATTATTGATTATTGTCTATTAATAGAGTTCAATAGAATGTGATATTAATACATAATGGAAGTAATTGGAACATGTAGGGTTATTCTTTCAATTCTTATCCATGATTGAAGAGTGTTTACCTCTTGTTCTTATTAACGATATTATAGTATGGATATGAATATATGACTATGGAATTGTTTATTTAAGGAGATAATTTTAGATTTGTTGTTATTTCTTATTGGACCTTCCTAAATGAGAAAAATTCAAGTTAAAATTTGAATCTATTTGTGTTTGTGTCTAGACTCTTTTTGGCATAATGAATCAATTTATGTATGTGTTTACACTATTTGGCATAGAAGAATCTATTTATGCCAATGGTTCCAAGTTGCATTATTTTAATTATGCATCAACTATTCAAAACCTATTTCTTCAAGAGTCTTAATCAATTAAACTACATTGGCTATAAGAAATTCAGGGGTTGCTTCTACTACAAATGAGAAAATAGATTTTTTAAACCTAGGTTGACCAATGGTGGATCCAAGGATAATTTTCTTTCAAGTACATGGGTTGGATTTCCTTTATGAATTTGCTCCACACTCAAGAAATCTTGCCTAGGAAACCAATACATACACATAAATAAATGTTGTAAAAACATATTTCAAATATACATAATAGAGGTTTGTCATTGAACTTGATTATAAATGGCTCAAGTTGAGTATAGAGCATCAATAAAGCTAAATACACAACTTTGCAAATGATAAGCATGTTTGAAAATTATGGGAAGAGGTGGTCTAGTAGGGTTTGACCTACAAATTTATGTCTATGTGATAGGCTATAGTATATTAGGAGAGGCTTTAAGCCTAGTTATCATCTCTTGCTAGCCATATTCACTAGCATGAATGTAATAAGATTTGATTAATGTATGGTAGGAATTATAATGCCTTACAAACACTTTTGTTCAATGAGATATTCTTTTGTTTCTTGTGGGATTTTGTCAATCTTTTAGGGATAATTAAATATGTTTATTTATTGACTTCCTTATTTCATGTGTTTATATGTATGTGCAAGCTTTGTTCTAGTGCTATTTTACAAGCATGTCTTCATCCTCTTTCCCAATTTTTACTCTGTTGCATGTGGAAAGTCATGTAAAATAAAGGTATATAGACTACAGGTATGCAATTTTATCGTTACATTTTGTTTGCACTTTTGCATTCATGTAAATCTACATAGATTATGTGCATTCTTAAATAAACATGAAAGGATATAATATTGCACTCTTGAGTGGGATGCCATGGTACATAAGGTTGTGTGCAGTTTAAAATTATCAAGCAATCCTTACAAGATTCTTCTAAGTATAGTTGAATGTATTTTATTTCGCTTATCTTTTAGAAATGTTTAGATGATCAGTCTTACCCTAATCCCCATTCATGAATGCTTGATTACTAGGAGAATCTTTCATTTCCCAGACTGCCTACATACCCTACTTCCAAATGGAATCAAGACCCTATGTTTTATGTGAACTATTTAGAGTGGATACACAACCCTTTTATAGTGTTCTTCTTCCCTAGACAATTCCTCTATGATTGCTACCCAAAAGGGAAGATTGAATAATAAATGGCCAACTTGAACATTATGTGTTTTCTTAATAACATTCATATATACTCTATTCCTCTAATAAATGTCACCCTTGACCCGTTCATACATCAATAAATATAACTTCAATCCTGATTTACATCAAAGAAATCCTACTTGGGTTCTCTATGTTGATACTAACGACTTTAGTTTATTTATTTTATCTTTTTAGATTATCAATCCAAAGGGGATTTCCCATCCTTTGGATTAAAAAAAAAGTCCCTTATCTCCCCAACAATTTATAGGGATGATACCACAAATTCCATTATTGGAGCTGTGTTAGGCTATAGATACAATAGCTCAAGTGCAATGGTATTAAGCGTAAATATGAGTCAAAGGAACCATTAATACCAAGCGTTGCTAGTTTTTATTTTCCATTCTTTATTATGTTTTATAATCTTTTTCTAACATAAATTAAGTCTTCTTCATAGAGAAATATTTCATAAGAACTTTTAAAAATCATATTGTGTAAAAGAATTAATAACATTCATGAAAAGGATAATACTCAAGATTTAAATAAATTTAAAAATGGCATGATTCAATTATTAATGAAGTGATATGTAATAAAATTTCCCATCATGTACTAACACTTATTCATAAGATATCTATTCACTATAGGTATCATTCATCCAATACAATACAATATTTTTTTGTCAATAGAAAGAATGCTTAACTTTCACCTTTTATCCTTTAAAACAATTAACTATCTAAAAGTAGTTTCTATTTATAGAAATTATTGTTAATTAACTATAAAAATGTTCAAAAGTGAATACTTAAACTAAATATATGCATTATTCTTATTTATCATTGATGGGTTCCTCCATATTATTCTTCAACATTTCTATGGTTGTTGCTAGGGTCTCAATATCCAATAACCAAAGCTCAGGTGTGGGAGGCTTCTTTTTAAGTGTAATTTTGGGTAAGTTTGCTATCCTTGTCTTTGTAGATCTCTTTCTTGTTCATCCTGCTAGGATGTCCCCTATCATATATATATGTGCAAAAGTTGATTTATATTTTTTTGGGAAGTTTCAAGATCAATTAAACTTTGTTCTCCTAAATTTTTGAGATGATTTATCATAAACCTTTTAAGTTTCCCTTTTTTAGTTTAGGATTAATTTTCAAATACAATTCATTATCCCTCAAGTCATAATATGAATTAATGTTAGTTTGATAAGCTGACCTTTGAGTTTTTCTATTGTTTTGAATAGTTGAACAAAGTAACAATTCTGAGATTGCCACCTTTTAAGTTTACTATATCTCTACTTAGGAAATCCTAGATCATATCTTAAATATAATTATAACATCTTTGAAAAATAACTTAATACTAGGTCAAATTACAAATAAATAATATTGACCTCATTTTGTAATAAATAAAATACTCTCATAATGGTGAAGAAACTAGCCTTTTTTTTCATGATAAAACTAGGCATGTTAAATTTCACCACTAATACATTTGATAGTTGGTAAAAATGAATTAATTATTTTTCTTAAAAGAGAAAATTGTTGGCACAATGACAAAAAAAGAAGTAAGGATTAAGTTTGTCACATTTAGACCTGTATTAATTTTTTTTTGGTTCTAGAAAACTTACAAGAGAATTTTCATTATGTTGTGAGATTCATGACTTCAAAATGATATTAATTTTCATTTGGAAACTAACATAGCCTTTCATATCACAAAACTATTATTAGGTCAAGATCATTTGATTTAATGCATGACTTCCTTAATTTTTTTGAATTCTTTGGTTAATTTAGATTACACTATAGGCCATCAATCATGACTGATCCAACTTGAATTTCATAACTTTCTTATGAAGACCTACTCAAGAACAAATACTATGGAAGTTAATAGAAAAATGAGACCTTTTTTGTGTGTCATTGTTAAGATAGGCATACAAACAATATGTTGAAAAGAAGAAAAAATTTATTTTCTTGTGTATTATGATCATTATTATTTCTTATGTATTATGGTCATTAGAATTCCAATGAACCATTAATTTGTCTAGTCTTCTTAGAAATATTTTATTTTTAATAAAAAACTTACATAGATATAGATCCTTTTAAAAATTATATCTCAACACCTTAGATAGTTCATTGGCCTAAGAGGAGCTATGAAAGATACATGTGTAATTTATTTTATTCTTATTCATTTCTTTACTGATAAAAATTAAACCTATTCAAAAATTATTAATGATGCTACATACTTGGAATCCTTTACCCAATCGAGTACTTAGTAACAGAAGATGATAACCAATCGCTAAGCCTGGAACCACCAAACTAGATAATTTTTTGGAAATATAAAGTTGAATATGTCATTCGGTCTATCACCCTTGACCTCCTTAACCATCCCTATGTTCTCCACGCCCCTTTTTCCTCGTCTAATTTCTTTGCATCTCTATTTTTTAAAACTAATGGAATTATAAACAAAAATTCATGAAGAAATCACGCCCCCTCTCTTACTCCATAATCAATCATTTATCTTTGCTTCATGCATAGATGATGGTGTAAATTTTTGAAATGTGGCATATAATCATAGTTCTATTTATTTTCACCAAGTGATGTGGAGTCCTCTTTCCTTCCACACCCCTACCATCTCATGCATATGTGTGTGGCATAGAACTTAGAATCAATTGTAAATTCTAATCCATTAACTTTAATGATTTGAAAGAGGTGGTGTAGTTATAATTTTAACTCTTAGTTTATTCATCACTTAAGATGTGGAAGCATAACTTCCTTAGTGTTGTAGTCATTTGGAGTTTCAAATTTAACTTAGTTTGTTTAGCATGCGATTTGACATTGATTATTATCATGACATATAAATGGTCTAAATAATAGAGTAACCTAAGTCTTACAATTAAAGGATTTGTGACAAAATTCCATAGACATTCAAGAATTCACATAATCATTTACCAATATAATATATTTTCAATGCTTTAAATACTTAGAATATATGAAAAGGTTTGGAAATGTCTTTGAAACTTAACATAAATATAATGAAAAGTATGAAACTAAGGCAAGGAAAACATGACATTTCTAAGGCTCATCACTCACCCCACCTTGGCTCTTTGCTTGTCCTCAAGCAGTTCATGGTATTTGATTGTATTGTAATGTAATTTCCTTGTAATCCATTGTGTTAGTGACCCCTTCACCCTGCTTAAGGTAGAATCCCTTTTACTTAGATATCCTCTCCCATCTGGCCTACTCTGCTACCCCTATTTCTTCCCTTCTTCCTGTTCAATGTGGAATTGGAAACACGAGAAGGGGAGGATGAAATATTAGATGGAACCAAGTAATATGATGTTGAAGGGAGGTTGTGATATACTTGTGTGCTCTTTTAACTATTTCCAAGTAATTGAAAGTAGAATGGGGTTCCTTCTTTTTCAACTCTTGCATCAACTCTTTCCATTTGTATTATGAGAAAATAAGTGCTTCTCTTGTTGTTACTGCTACTAGTTCTTGGAATCTTTTTTAATCTTGTTCCCTGCATTCCAAAATTTTCCTCTCCACCCAACATCTGTCCACAAATTTAATCAATTCCTCCACCATCCTTTGGGGATCCTCTACCTCTTCTCTAATATGGAGGGGAAGTGACTTCTCCCTTTCATGATAATCTCATTGTATTTGTCCTCTCTAATGTTAATTTCTAAAAAATGAGGCTAATACATTTATTTGAATATATCCCACAAAGATAAGTCTATTCCAGGTAGTGTCATAGGGAATGATTAGATTATGCAAATAGAACTCACATAATTGATCTTGCATATCTAGTGTGGCCTCTTGATAGGATTTTAAGAATGATTTGGGTGAAGATAAGGAAGCTAGGAGTTCACTAATTAGTTGGGTGAATTGAAAACTTAAAATTTTCTCATACTAAAATAGAGTGTAAACCTTTGTAGGAGGTCTGCATTTCAAAAGTTGAACTATTTTATCAGCCATTTCTTCTATTTTCACCTTTAATCTTTTAATCTTAGAATATTTATTTTCAACCTCTCTAATGTGTGTCACTATCAACTCATATTTTTCCTTATCCCATTTCCTTTATGACTGGGATAATTATTCTATTTTGTTCAATAATTAAATTCCAAGGGTAACCATGGTAGGAGTTTTTGGCATCATTGGATCTTCATTTTGATTCTTAGGTTGTGGAGTTTTCTTGTTAATTTTAATGATGGCTAGCTATGCCAATTTATCCAAACTTTCTCCTTGCTATTCATAAACATGCAATTATTTCTCTAATTCTTTGACCTTATTATCCAACCCATTCTCTCTTTGTTGTATCAATTGATATGCTCTTATAGTTCCCTTATTTTCTATAGAGTTGCCTACAACTCCTTATTTTCATCTTTTCCTATTAAAAAAATCACTCATTTTCTAAAAATATATCTTCTTCAGTCTTAGTTGATGAAGCAAATTATTCTTTAGTAGTTGTACTATTATAGGGTATGTGATTCTTCCTTGTTATGAATAAATCTAGTTTCAGAATTTGAGCTGGTGCTCAAATACATAAATTGTACTCTTTGATTGTTGTCAATCAATAGTAATTTTTTCTTCTTGTGGGTCTATTTCATAATCTATTATAACAACATTTTCTGGCTGAGGTTTGGCCTTTCCTTTTTTAGTTCTCTTCTTCTTAAGGCGGTGTGACCTCCTTTTAGGCTACACCAACCTTCTTTGCTTATTTTTGGGTGCAAAAGAAGAGGGTGTACTTTTTATTTTGTGATGCTTGGGAGCTTGGAAGGGTTTTTAGTGGTATCAGGGGTTTCCAACTTTGTGGTTGTTGTGGGTTGTGCCCTAGAGTCTGCAGGTTAGATTTCTTGCACTTCTAGCTTTGACTGGGCATCTATGATGTGGGCGGGTGATGTACTGTGTGAGGAAGAGGGTACATGTTCCTCTTTAGTAGTTGTAGATGACTCATTCAACTCTTGAGCCTTGTTTGTTTCTTCTAACCTTGTCCTCATAAGTATGTCATTAATATTGTTACAAGCTAGAAAATTTCCCAAAGCACATCACAGAATTGAATTCTAAGGCTCCTTTTTATCAACAAGATGACTAGACAATAACGAGAAAAAACATATTGATTCCTCTTTCTTCTATACTCAACATACATTCATTTCAAAAAATTATATAGGAAATTAGGGACATTCCCAAGCCTCTGATGGTTAAGGTGACTCAAGAGTTTAAAATGTATTGTATATAGAAGAGACTTCCTACCATTACAAGTTAAATATTTGACTATATATGAAGCAACAAATGCTCATAACTATGGTAGAGAAATTCTTTTAGTACCTTGTACCGAGGAGTCCAATTCCTTTCCTGGATGTGTAAAGTCATTTCGTGTTGTGATTTTATCTACTTGCACTAGAAATTCTTCTCTCACCATGGGCAATCCAAAAACTTTTGCAACTACTACTTCTGAAGCATCCACTCTCAAACCTTTGATTATGGCCTCATCATTCTATAATGTATTGGTGAATTGTTGTGTCATTAATTCAATATACTTTGTGAGATGAAGGAAACAATCCAACCATCCAGCTAGTTGGAAGATGGGTGGACACAATTGGTCTTCCAATAATAAATTATGTGTTGTCAGTTCTCATTTGATAATGTCTCCTCCCATTTTGATTCAATCTATGATTAAAATTGCTTGCTTCTCAAGCCTTAATCCCTTTTCTTTTGAGTACTATAACCTTTGTGTTTGTAACTTTTGTGACTTTTCAAAAACTCAAGATGGTGTATGCAATTATAGTGTATGCAACTATTTTCTATTTTTGAAAATGAATTCGAAAAAGATAACCAAACCAATTCTTCCCTCTCAACTTAAAGTTTCTATTTGTCATCAAATGGAAAGGTACAATATTTATGGAGGGAATCAATTTCAAAGCATTGTAGAGATAGATATACTATAAATAAAATGTTGCATGAACATGAATTCTAAGGAAATAAATAAAATTTATGGTATTTATAAGTTATAATGATAAAAATACCTAGAAGGATGCAGTGATGGAAAAGGTGGTGCATGTGAGGTGATGTGATCACCATCATGTAGTAGCTTGGTGAAAGAAATAAAATGATGAAAGTTAATGTAAGTACTATGGGAAGCTTTGTCATATAAGGAGTTATTAAAACAATGACACATGTTCAAAAGGGATTGATACGAGAAATGGAAGTTGCAACATGTATGGGTTTTATTTATAATTAAATGATATGCTGCATGTAAAGCATAGTGAATAGGAGTGGTTGCATTTAGGAATAATCAAAGTGATGCGTAGCTAAAAGTGATAGTGGTTGTGGGTATAGTGGTAGTGAATTGGAGTTAGTTGTTGTGGGTAGCAATAAAATAAGTCCCTTTTACAAATGACTTGGGGTTGTTGCTATAGGTCCAATGAACTTGTGTGTATCCATAAATAATTGTTTTTGATGGTATATTTTATGATATGATCTTATTCTTTATTTTATATGCAATATTTTAATGGGAGGCTATGTTTTTGTAAGTTAGAGACTTGATCCTAACAAAATGACAAAGTTGAGTTTTAAAGCCAAAAGAGAAATACATATTCAATCCAAAATATCTACAAAATAATTTTAATGAAGACAACAACTTGACTATATTTTACATTCACATATATAAGTTAAAATCTACACCTATCAATCACAATATCATAAATTTATAGCATCAAACATTGCACATATAATTAAGTAATTTATGGCACAAGAAAAATATTTTCTACTATGGTAAGTAGAGCTTAGGGTTGAAGGATTGAATACCAAGGAGGTTGATAAGGTTATAGGCGAGGAATTGATGAAAGAAATGAAATATAACCTGGCTAAAATAGCTTCATCCAGATCAATGGTTACCCCATGAATGGAGGGAGAAGGTTAGATTAGATGAGGAAGATGAAGGAAGGTTGGGTAAACTTGTTTAATGGTTGGATTAAGGATGTTGTTAGGATAAAATAAGTTAAATTGGCGTTCTTATTTATATGTAAGAGAATTTAATCATGAAGCTTCATGAAAATATTCCTAATAAATACCCTCTATGTACATTAGAGTTAGGAATATTAAGAAAGAGGTTAAATAAATGAAAATGACCATTGGAGGGGATCATTTCAAGAACATAACTCTTATACTTAATGTAAATCAAATAGCATGAAAAACAAGGTTATATGTTTCTAATAGTTCTAACATGTGGGCATGCTATTGACACATCTCAATGATATTGTCAACCTATAGGATTGAGGCTATTTGATCTATCATATGGAACTAACAAGGTAAGTTCAAGTGTGTAACTATATTAAAGATACAAGTAGGGTCCACTAAGTCACCATTGACATACATATTTCTTTAAAGAAAACAATAATCAAGCTTGATAGATACACAAGACCTTATTGTCTATTGTGAGAAATATCTTGACCTGGTAAAAAGAAAATTGGTAATACAAGGGTGATGAATAAGGGGGATATTAATAGAAAGAGAATCCTTTAGGGGGATCTATAATATGTGATGGAGGAGGAGGGGAATGATATTTGATATACCATTAATGGAACTTTATATATATATATCCAAGAAAAAATAGATAAATTCAGGAGAGGGATATATTGTGGATGTTATTAAGGTGATAAAAGAGGTGGAGTCAGTCTAGGTGAAAAAATTCAAGTTGGAAATAAGGGTCAAACAATAAAAACTTATAATTTATTAAATGATGAAATTAAGGTCCCTTATACCTAGATTATCTTATTATAAATAATATCATATATTAAGTGTCATAGGAGTTCATAAACCTAAATTTTTTGTGTCATTTTTGTTAGTTAAATTTAGTAATCTCTATATAGTAATCCCTATATAGACTTGTAAAATAGAATCTTATAAATGTGTTAGAGAGGAAAAGTGTAGATTGTTCCACTTTTTTTTCTTCTTGGTTAAGGAGGTATTTCCAAAGGTTAGACATAAGATAATTAAAGATAAATAATAATACAACTATTAGTGAGGCATACCTCATGTCATGAGGATTAAGAGACCCTTAGAATTGTTGCTTAGTATCAATGTAATTCTTTAACATAATAGACCATTTAAATAAAGATGTAGAATTTTCATGCAACTTAAGATGTGTATAATTGTATTCCCTATAACACTTATGAATAAGAACTTGTTCTACATATACACACATGCAAGTGAGACATCTTTATAAAATATATAGCAAATTCACTCCTTAATAATCTTATTCTTTATTTTATATGCACCATTTTAATGGGAGGCTATGTTTTTGTAAATTAGAGTTTTGATCCTAACAAAATGACAAAGTTGAGTTTTAAAGCCAAAAGAGAAATACATATTTAATCCAAAAGATCTATAAAATAATTTTAATGAAGACAAATTGACTATGTTTTACATTCACACATAAAAGTTAAAATCTACACCTATCAATCACAATATCATAAATTTACAGCATCAAACATTGCACACATAATTAAATAATTTATGACACAAGAAAAATATTTTCTACTATGGTAAGTAGAGTCTAGGGTTGAAGGATTGAATAGGAGGGAGGTTGATAAGGTTATAGGTGAGGAATTGATGAAAGAAATGAAATATAACCTGGCTAAAATAGCTTCATCTAGATCAATGGTTACCTCATGAATGAAGGGAGAAGGCTAGCTTAGATGAGGAAGATGAAGGAAGGTTTGGGTAAACTTGTTTAATGGTTGGCTTAAGGATGGCGTTAGGATAAAATAAGTTAAATTAGTGTTCTTATTTATATGTAAGAGAATTTAATCATGAAGCTTCATGAAAATATTCCTAATAAATACCCTCTATGTACATTAGAGTTAAGAATAATATTTAAGAGACTTTAGGAGAGAGAATGTATTGGTAAGAAAGAAATTAAAATTTTCACCTTCTAATTAGGGCTTGATCTACAATATGTACACTTGGATGAAAAAACTAACCAAGTAGGCCCCTATGTTCAATTGAACTTGCATTCCATAAAAATATACATTATATATATATTCTAAATCTAAATAAATATAAAGTTTTGGACAAATAAAGAGTAAAATCATTCTAAATCCATTTTATTTTATGAGAATGTGAATTTAAATTTAAGTAGAAATTTATCATCACTCTACATTGATCAATACTTGTGGATCTATGAATGTTTCCTATCTCATTGTACACAAATTAAATTTTGGAATAATGAATTATAGTAGTATTGGGTGAATATGATGGCTAAATAAAGAGGGATGTGGAGGAGGTCAAGGGTTTTATACTCTAGCATAGAAGATAATAGGAGAGTGGCTTGGTTTCATTGTGTTGATCCTATACATCTTGTTTTTTAGTTGTCCCATTTAGGACAAGGTCAATAGTGGAGGTTGGGACATTAAGGGTGGGAGATGTTGACTTTATAAAAATAGGATGTGAGTGTGGAAATGGTTAGGAATGGTTGTAGTCCACTAAGTGAGAAATAGGTGAGATAAGTGAATGGTAAGGGTTGAGAGGGTAAATGATTTTTCTAACACAAAAATCACATACTAATTTGGAGGCATGCATCTCCATCATAAGTAGAAGATGTTATTCCTTTGGTGCACATATTTTTCCTAGTCTATATAGCTTTTAATATAGAGTTTGTAATGACTCTTAGATATAGAGTTAGAATTCAATTGTACAACTTGGAAATGACTCTTAGATTATTGATTATTGTCTATTAATAGAGTTCAATAGAATGTGATATTAATACATAATGGAAGTAATTGGAACATGTAGGGTTATTCTTTCAATTATTATCCATGATTGAAGAGTGTTTACCTCTTGTTATTATTAATGATATTATAGTATGGATATGAATATATGACTATGAAATTTTTTATTTAAGGAGATACTTTTAGATTTGTTGTTATTTCTTATTGGACCTTCCTAAATGAGAAAAATTCAAGTTAAAATTTGAATCTATTTGTGTTTGTGTCTAGACTCTTTTTGGCATAATGAATCTATTTATGTATGTGTTTACACTATTTGGCATAGAAGAATCTTTTTATGCCAATGTTTCCAAGTTGCATTATTTTAATTATGCATCAACTATTCAAAACCTATTTCTTCAAGAGTCTTAATCAATTAGACTACATTGGCTATAAGAAATTTAGGGGTTGCTTCTACTACAAATGAGAAAATAGATTTTTTAAACCTAGGTTGACCAATGGTGGATCCAAGGATAATTTTCTTTCAAGTACATGGGTTGGCTTGCCTTTATTAATTTGCTCCACACTCAAGAAAACTTTCCTAGGAAACCAATACATACATATAAATAAATGTTATAAAAACATATTTCAAATATACATAATAGAGGTTTGTCATTGAACTTGATTATAAATAGTTCAAGTTGATTATAGAGCATCAATAAAGCTAAATACACAACTTTGCAAATGATATGCATGCTTGAAAATTATGGGAAGAGGTGGTCTAGTAGGGTTTGACCTAAAAATTTATGTCTATATGATAGGCTATAGTATATTAGGAGAGGCTTTAAGCCTAGTTATCATCTCTTGCTTGCCATATTCACTAGCATGAATGTAATAAGATTTGATTAATGTATGGTAGGCATTCTAATGCCTTACAAACACTTTTGTTCAATGAGATATTCTTTTGTTTCTTGTGGGATTTTGTCAATATTTTAGGGATAATTAAATATGTTTATTTATTGACTTCCTTATTTCATGTGTTTATATGTATGTGCAAGCTTTGTTCTAGTGCTATTTTACAAGCATGTCTTCATCCTCTTTCCCAATTGTTACTTTGTTGCATGTAGAAAGTCATGTAAAATAAAGGTATATAGACTACAGGTATGTAATTTTATCTTTACATTTTGTTTGCACTTTTACATTCATGTAAATCTACATAGATTATGTGCATTCTTAAATAAACATGAAAGGATATAATATTGCACTCTTGAGTGGGATGCCATGGTACATAAGGTGGTGTGGAGTTTAAAATTATCAAGAAATCCTTACAAGATTCTTCTAAGTATAGTTGAATGTATTTTATTTCGCTTATATTTTAAAAATGTTTAGATGATCAGTCTTACCCTAATCCCCATCCCTGAACGCTTGATTACTAGGAGCATCTTTCATTTCCCAGACTGCCTACATACCCTACTTCCAAATGGAATCAAGACCCTATGTTTTATGTGAACTATTTAAAGTGGATACACAACCCTTTTCTAGTGTTCTTCTTCCCTAGACAATTCCTCTATGATTGCTACCCAAAAGGGAAGATTGAATAATAAATGGTCAACTTGACCATTATTTTTTTTCTTAATAACATTCATATATACCCTATTCCTCTAATAAATTTCACCCTTGACCCATTCATACATCAATAAATATAACTTCAATCCTGATTTACATCAAAGAAATCCTACTTGGGTTATCTATGTTGATACTAACAACTTTAGTTTATTTATTTTATCTTTTTAGATTATCAATCCAAAGGGGATTTCCCATCCTTTGGATTAAAAAAAAGTCCCTTATCTCCCCAACGATTTATAGGGATGATACCACAAATGCCATTATTGCAGCTATGTTAGGCTATAGATACAATAGCTCAAGTGCAATGGTATTAAGCATAAACATGAGTCAGAGGCACCATTAATACCAAGCGTTTGCTAGTTTTTATTTTTCCATTCTTTATTATGTTTTATAATTTTTTTCTAACATAAATTAAGTCTTCTTCATAGATAAATATTTCATAATAACTTTTAAACATTATATTGTGTAAAAGAATTAATAGCATTCATGAAAAGGATAATACTCAAGATTTAAATAAATTTAAACATGGCATGATTCCATTATTAATGAAGTGATATGTAATAAAATTTCCCATCATGTACTAACACTTATTCATAAAATAGCTATTCACTATAGGTATCATTCATCCAATACAGAACAATATTTTTTGTCAATAGAAAGAATGCTTAACTTTCATCTTTTATCCTTTAAAACAATTAACTATCTAAAAGTAGTTTCTATTTATAGAAATAATTGTTAATTAACTATAAAAAATGTTCAAAAGTGAATACTTAAACTAAATATATGCATTATTCTTATTTATCATTGATGGGTTCCTCCATATTATTCTTCAACATTTATATGGTTGTTGCTAGGGTCTCAATATCCGATAACTAAAGCTTAGGTGTGGGAGGCTTCTTTTTAAGTGCAATTTTGGGTAAGTTTGCTATCCTTGTCTTTGTAGCTCTCTTTCTTGTTCGTCCGACTATAATGTCCCCTATCATATATGTATGTGCAAAAGTTGATTTATATTTTTTTGGTAAGTTTCAAGATCAACTAAACTTTATTCTCCTAAATTTTTGAGATGATTTATAATGAACCTTTTAAGTTTCTTTTTTTAGTTTAGGATTAATTTTCAAATAAAATTCATTATCCCTCAAGTCATAATATGAATTAATGCTAGTTTGATAAGTTGATCTTTGAGTTTTTCTATTGTTTTGAATAGTTGAACAAAGTAACAATTCTTAGATTACCATATTTTAAGTTTACTATATCTCTCCTTAGGAAATCGTAGATCATATCTTAAGTATAATTATAACATCTTTGAAAAATAACTTAATACTAGGTCAAATTACAAATAAATAATATTGACCTCATTTTGTAATAAATAAACAACTGTCATAATGGTGAAGAAACTAGCCTTTTTTTTCATGATAAAACTAGGCATGTTAAATTTCACCACTAATACATTTAATAGTTGGTAAAAATGAATAGATTGTTTTTCTTAAAAGAGAAAATTGTTGGCACAATGACAAAAAAAGAAGTAAGGATTAAGTTTGTCACATTTAGACCTGTATTAATTTTTTTTTGGTTCTAGAAAGCTTACAAGAGAATTTTCATTATGTTGTGAGATTCATGACTTCAAAATGATATAAATTTTCATTTGGAAACTAACATAGCCTTTCATATCACAAAACTATTATTAGGTCAAGATCATTTGATTTAATGCATGACTTCCTTAATTTTTTTGAATTCTTTGGTTAATTTAGATTACACTATAGGCCATCAATCATGACTGATCCAACTTGAATTTCATAACTTGCTTATGAAGACCTACTCAAGAACAAATACTATGGAAGTTAATAGAAAAATGAGACCTTTTTTGTGTGTCATTGTTAAGATAGGCAAACAAACAATATGTTGAAAAGAAGAAAAAATTTATTTTCTTGTGTATTATGATCATTATTATTTCTTATGTATTATGGTCATTAGAATTCCAATGAACCATTAATTTGTCTAGTCTTCTTAGAAATATTTTATTTTTAATAAAAAACTTACATAGATATAGATCCTTTTAAAAATTATATCTCAACACCTTAGATAGTTCATTGGCCTAAGAGGAGCTATGAAAGATACATGTGTAATTTATTTTATTCTTATTCATTTCTTTACTAATAAAAATTAAACCTATTCAAAAATTATTAATGATGCTACATACTTGGAATCCTTTACCCAATCGAGTACTTAGGAACAGAAGATGATAACCAATCGCTAAGCCTGGAACCACCAAACTAGATAAATTTTTGGAAATATAAAGTTGAATATGTCATTCGGTCTATCACCCTTGACCTCCTTAACCATCCCTATGTTCTCCACGCCCCTTTTTCCTCGTCTAATTTCTTTGCATCTCTATTTTTTAAAACTAATGGAATTATAAACAAATTTTCATGAAGAAATCACGCCCCCTCTCTTACTCCATAATCAATCATTTATCTTTGCTTCATGCATAGATGATGGTGTAAATTTTTGAAATGTGGCATATAATCATAGTTCTATTTATTTTCACCAAGTGATGTGGAGTCCTCTTTCCTTCCACACCCCTACCATCTCATGCATATGTGTGTGGCATAGAACTTAGAATCAATTGTAAATTCTAATCCATTAACTTTAATGATTTGAAAGAGGTGGTGTAGTTATAATTTTAACTCTTAGTTTATTCATCACTTAAGATGTGGAAGCATAACTTCCTTAGTGTTGTAGTCATTTGGAGTTTCAAATTTAACTTAGTTTGTTTAGCATGCGATTTGACATTGATTATTATCATGACATATAAATGGTCTAAATAATAGAGTAACCTAAGTCTTACAATTAAAGGATTTGTGACAAAATTCCATAGACATTCAAGAATTCACATAATCATTTACCAATATAATATATTTTCAATGCTTTAAATACTTAGAATATATGAAAAGGTTTGGAAATGTCTTTGAAACTTAACATAAATATAATGAAAAGTATGAAACTAAGGCAAGGAAAACATGACATTTCTAAGGCTCATCACTCACCCCACCTTGGCTCTTTGCTTGTCCTCAAGCAGTTCATGGTATTTGATTGTATTGTAATGTAATTTCCTTGTAATCCATTGTGTTAGCGACCCCTTCACCATGCTTAAGGTAGAATCCCTTTTACTTAGATATCCTCTCCCATTTGGCCTACTCTGCTACCCCTATTTCTTCCCTTCTTCCTGTTCAATGTGGAATTGGAAACACGAGAAGGGGAGGATGAAATATTAGATGGAACCAAGTAATATGATGTTGAAGGGAGGTTGTGATATACTTGTGTGCTCTTTTAACTATTTCCAAGTAATTGAAAGTAGAATGGGGTTCCTTCTTTTTCAACTCTTGCATCAACTCTTTCCATTTGTATTATGAGAAAATAAGTGCTTCTCTTGTTGTTACTGCTACTAGTTCTTGGAATCTTTTTTAATCTTGTTCCTTGCATTCCAAAATTTTCCTCTCCACCCAACATCTGTCCACAAATTTAATCAATTCCTCCACTATCCTTTGGGGATCCTCTACCTCTTCTCTAATATGGAGGGAAAGTGACTTCTCCCTTTCATGATAATCTAATTGTATTTGTCCTCTCTAATGTTAATTTCTAAAAAGTGAGGCTAATACCTTTATTTTAATATATCCCACAAAGATAAGTCTATTCCAGGTAGTGTCATAGGGAATGATTAGATTATGCAAATAGAACTCACTTAATTGATCTTGCATATCTAGTGTGGCCTCTTGATAGGATTTTAAGAATGATTTGGGTGAAGATAAGGAAGCTAGGAGGTCACTAATTAGTTGGGTGAATTCAAAACTTAAAAGTTTCTCCTACTAAAATAGAGTGTAAACCTTTGTAGGAGGTCTGCATTTCAAAAGTTGAACTATTTTATCAGCCATTTCTTCTATTTTCACCTTTAATCTTTTAATCTTAGAATCTTTATTTTCAACCTCTCTAATGTGTGCCACTATCAAATCATATTTTTCCTTATCCCATTTCCTTTATGACTGGGAGAATTATTCTATTTTGTTCAATAATTAAATTCCAAGGGTAACCATGGTAGGAGTTTTTGGCATCATTGGATCTTCATTTTGATTCTTAGGTTGTGGAGTTTTCTTGTTAATTTTAATGATGGCTAGCTATGCCAATTTATCCAAACTTCTCCTTGCTATTCATAAACATGTCGCTAGAGTAATATTGTTATTATGCTTAATTAATTACATCACATTGATTAATTAATTAAGTCACTCTTATTCCTTTATTACTTAAGTTAGAACTTAGGCACACAATAATTAATACTCACTATTATGTGCACACTAGGTTCATTTAGGGTTTCATTTTAGGTTTCTTGATTCCCCATACAAGATTGATCACTTTTGTAATCATTGATTCCTCTTAAATGCATTTTATCGAGAGGTTACATGTAGAGAACATCTTTTCTGCTCTTCATATCTTTTGCATGTGACATGTATCCATCTTGCATGCAGGTGATCTTGGATTCTAACATGGTATCAGAGCTCCAGACCTGCAGCTGCTTGTTCGTGATCTGAAGATATGGCCTCTTTGTGAGTTTCGGGTGCAAGGGTTTCCACATGCATCATTTCTGCAAGATCTGGAGGTAGCCTATTTTTCTGGGATACTATGGGCTCAAATCTGATGTCGCTATCGCTGCTCTGCAATTATCGATTTTGGTGAAGTTAACTGAGGCAAAATTTTTTTTCTCTTAAGGCCGTGACGGCCTCTTTTTGGGACGTGAGATTGAGGCACATTTTTCAAAAATATATAAAAATCACTTTTTTGAGAATCGTATGGGCGCTTCGGCTACAGCTTCAGAAACTACCGTACTACCAAAGGGCCAATTAATCACTCTTCCACCACTCACCCGCCACCGACTCTCTCAAAATCATGTACCAAGCATAATCACCTCAAATGGCTACCTCAAGTGGATCGCTCTCTTACCTAGTTCTCATGCAATCTACCAAATTGGACCGGGTGTGTGTCAGATGGAGAATCACATACCACTCTCCAAATTGGGTTTCATAGGGACTGTGGGTCGAAAACTTTTCTTTCTCAAGTAGGGGCTAATTTTTTATGACGACACACGGCCATCAATTTACGTCACATTGACACAACAGATTTACCGTCTCTCTTTGTCTCTCTCTCCTCTAACCCCAAATTTCTTGCCCTAAAGAAGGCTTTTTTCTTTAGTCATAACTTGGGTAATACTAGACGCAAATCTGCAACAAGATATCACTGAAAGTCGGGTTCCAGCACTTCTAGTAGTGTCAGTTATTTTTCAGTATTTTAATTATTTTTGCATTTATTGCTGTTTGAGTTTACGTACTTTGGACTCTGCTCATAACTTTTTGCCACTTATCTCTGCTTTTTGCCTCGCTTTAGCCGAAGGTATTGAGGAGCTCTAGGTTGTTGTCCACGTAGTTTTTTTGTATCTATACTAGGTTTATCACTTAGTCCAGATTTGGCCCAATGGGTTGTTTGGCGATTACTTGGATGTTTTGGCAGTTGGGAGAGTGCATCTTACATCTTTGCACTTCGTTTTCAGTAATACATCATTTAATAATTGCTTGTTGCTTCATAGATTCCAGAGTTGTTCCCGTTTGGAGTTTTCGAGTGTTCCGTGGCATCGGGTCTTTCTGTTGCTTTATCATGATTCCTTGAGTCAATTAGTGACTCTCATCCGGTTTCAGTAGTATACAGAAGAATATTTCCTTGCTTGCCTATATCAAGTTCCAGTGTTACTCTACAGAGTTCTTCCAGTGCTTCTTTGCAGCATGTTATCTCATTGTAAGGGGGGGTTTTGTCCCACTGGTTTTTTCTTTCTCTTACTCCTTATTGCAGATTTGTAAATGGGTACCGATCGTGCCTAGTTGTCGGGACCCATCTTTGCTTTCATGCATCTTATTCTAGTGTTTTAGCTTCTTCCTAAATTCATCTTAAGGGGGGTGTTAGAGTAATAAGTTATTATGCTTAATTAATTACATCACATTGATTAATTAATTAAGCCACTTATTCCTCTTTATTACTTAAGCTAAACTTAGGCACATTAATAATTAATTATTAATTATTAAGTGTGCACACTAGGGTTTCATTTAGGGTTTCTTGATCTCCTTCATAAGGATTGATCACTTTGTAATCATTGATTCTCTTAATGCATTTTTACTGAGAGGTTTACAGAGAACATCTTTTTGGTTCTTCATATCTTTTGCATGACAGGTATCCATCTTGCATGTAGGTGATCTTGGATTCATAAACATGCAATTATTTCTCTAATTCTTTGACCTTATTATCCAACCCATTCTCTCTTTGTTGTATCAATTGATATGCTCTTATAGTTCCCTTATTTTCTATAGAGTTGCCTGCAACTCCTTATTTTCATCTTTTCCTATTAAAAAAATCACTCATTTTCTAAAAATATATCTTCTTCAGTCTTAGTTGATGAAGCAAATTATTCTTTAGTAGTTGTACTATTATAGGGTATGTGCTTCTTCCTTGTTATGAATAAATCTAGTTTCAGAATTTGAGCTGGTGCTCAAATACATAAATTGTACTCTTTGATTGTTGTCAATCAATAGTAATTTTTTCTTCTTGTGGGTCTATTTCATAATCTATTATAACAACATTTTCTGGTTGAGGTTTGGCCTTTCCTTTTTTAGTTCTCTTCTTCTTAAGGCGGTGTGACCTCCTTTTAGGCTACACCAACCTTCTCTGCTTATTTTTGGGTGCAAAAGAAGAGGGTGTACTTTTTATTTTGTGATGCTTGGGAGCTTGGAAGGGTTTTCAGTGGTATCAGGGGTTTCCAACTTTGTGGTTGTTGTGGGTTGTGCCCTAGAGTCTGCAGGTTAGATTTCTTGCACTTCTAGCTTTGACTGGGCATCTATGATGTGGGCGGGTGATGTACTGTGTGAGGAAGAGGGTACATGTTCCTCTTTAGTAGTTGTAGATGACTCATTCAACTCTTGAGCCTTGTTTGTTTCTTCTAACCCTGACCTCATAAGTATGTCATTAATATTGTTACAAGCTAGAAAATTTCCCAAAGCACATCACAGAATTGAATTCTAAGGCTCCTTTTTATCAACAAGATGACTAGACAATAACGAGAAAAAACATATTGATTCCTCTTTCTTCTATACTCAACATACATTCATTTCAAAAAATTATATAGGAAATTAGGGACATTCCCAAGCCTCTGATGGTTAAGGTGACTCAAGAGTTTAAAATGTATTGTATATAGAAGAGACTTCCTACCATTACAAGTTAAATATTTGACTATATATGAAGCAACAAATGCTCATAACTATGGTAGAGAAATTCTTTTAGTACCTTGTACCGAGGAGTCCAATTCCTTTCCTGGATGTGTAAAGTCATTTCATGTTGTGATTTTATCTACTTGCACTAGAAATTCTTCTCTCACCATGGGCAATCCAAAAACTTTTGCAACTACTACTTCTGAAGGATCCACTCTCAAACCTTTGATTATGGCCTCATCATTCTATAATGTATTGGTGAATTGTTGTGTCATTAATTCAATATACTTTGTGAGATGAAGGAAACAATCCAACCATCCAGCTAGTTGGAAGATGGGTGGACACAATTGGTCTTCCAATAATAAATTATGTGTTGTCAGTTCTCATTTGATAATGTCTCCTCCCATTTTGATTCAATCTATGATTAAAATTTCTTGCTTCTCAAGCCTTAATCCCTTTTCTTTTGAGTACTATAACCTTTGTGTTTGTAACTTTTGTGACTTTTCAAAAACTCAAGATGGTGTATGCAATTATAGTGTATGCAACTATTTTCTATTTTTGAAAATAAATTCGAAAAAGATAACCAAACCAATTCTTCCCTCTCAACTTAAAGTTTCTATTTGTCATCAAATGGAAAGGTACAATATTTATGGAGGGAATCAATTTCAAAGCATTGTAGAGATAGATATACTATAAATAAAATGTTGCATGAACATGAATTCTAAGGAAATAAATAAAATTTATGGTATTTATAAGTTATAATGATAAAAATACCTAGAAGGATGCAGTGATGGAAAAGGTGGTGCATGTGAGGTGATGTGATCACCATCATGTAGTAGTTTGGTGAAAGAAATAAAATGATGAAAGTTAATGTAAGTACTATGGGAAGCTTTGTCATATAAGGAGTTATTAAAACAATGACACATGTTCAAAAGGGATTGATACAAGAAATGGAAGTTGCAACATGTATGGGTTTTATTTATAATTAAATGATATGCTGCATGTAAAGCATAGTGAATAGGAGTGGTTGCATTTAGGAATAATCAAAGTGATGCGTAGCTAAAAGTGATAGTGGTTGTGAGTATAGTGGTAGTGAATTGGAGTTAGTTGTTGTGGGTAGCAATAAAATAAGTCCCTTTTACAAATGACTTGGGGTTGTTGCTATAGGTCCAATGAACTTGTGTGTATCCATAAATAATTGTTTTTGATGGTATATTTTATTGGTGACATAGTGCATGTATGTGCATGTGAGTTTTTTGCTTCATGAGAATTATACCTATTATGCATCAGTAGGTGAGCTGGTTAGTTCATCTACAAATGTAGAAATTGGTGATTCGACTATGTCTCCATGATTTGCAAGCAATGTTGAATTTGTATATGGTATAATTTTTTTCTATAAATCATGTAGAAATTATTCCTTATGCAAAGTATTTTTTAAAAATATTTAGTTTATATCCATTGACCATCAAGGAGAATTTGACTAAATTGATTGTAGTTAGCTATACTGCTCCATTATGAAAGACATGTTTAATTTTGTAAGGACCTAGCCCACATGTTTGTAATTTACCTTTGTGTTCCTTACACCTTGAATCATAAAGCAATGCCTAGTCTCCTTCATTAAATTCCTTGATTTTGATCAATCAATCATGCCATCTGATTATCTATTTTTGCACAATCTTTGTACGATGGATTTCTTCCATTATTATTTCATCCAGGGCATTTAGATTGTGCAATATATCTTTTTGAACCTCAAAGAGATCTATTCCAAGCTACACCACTGTTTTGTGTGTTTTATGCTCAAATTCAAAGGGTAGGACAACCTTTTTCCCATACACCAATTCATATGGTGTGAATCTTGTGGTGGTTTTCTAGGTTGTCCTATATACCCAAATTTCTTTAGGAAACCTTACTGCCTAGTCCCTTTGATGCATTTGAACTATCTTTGTTAGAATGGCCTCTATCTCCTTGTTTGTGACCTCAACTCACCCATTTTCTTGTGGATGGTAGGGGGTTAACATTTATGTCTAATCTCATATTCCTTGACTAGTTGGGAAATAAACTCTGAAGTAAATTGGGATCCTTGATCTATGAATATATTCCTAGGCACTCCATACCTTGTGAATATTTCCTCATAAAGGAATGTGGCAACATTACCATCTCTAGAAAAATGCAATGCTTTAACCTCCAACCATTTTGTTAGATAGTCAATAAAAAATAGTATGTATTCATTATTGCTAGATGTGGGAGTTATTGGCCCAATGAAATCTAGTCCCAACTTATCAAATGGTGTAATGAATAATTGTGGTTATAGGGGCATTTCATCACTCCTTTAGCATCTATCACACCTCCTTGTATATTTGACTCTATCCTTATGAAGTGTAGGCCAATAGTAGCCAGTGGTTGGAATATTTAAAGTTGTTCTCTTGGCTACAAAATGTCCTCCACAAGGCTCATCATGACAAGGCTTAAGGATATCATATGCTTAATATACCTGTATGCATCTTCTCATTATATTATCTAGTCCTATATAAAATAGATAACCAACCACCCATGAATATGAAAATTTACGTTCAACTAAATGGTGCCTTTCTCTAGGTGAGAGATGTGGGGGTGTCTTTCCTACAACCAAGTAATTATCTATGTTTGCATACCAAGGTTTTTGCATTGTGAGGGAAAACAAGTGTTCACCTAGAAAATAATCATCTACAAATTCTATTTTGATTTGCAGTTTGGAAAGAAAATAAACTACCATATTTGATTTCCCTGGCTTATCCATAATGGTTATATCAAAATCATGCAACAATAATAAACACAAAACAATTTGTCCACCAACCAGTAGCTTGTTCATCAAATATTTGTTTTTTGTATGATTTGTATGATCAAACATAGAATATCCAGTGATATAGTGTTTAAATTTGTTAATGGCATATACCAACACCAACTTTTCCTTCTCCGTGACAATGTAGTTGAGCTCAACAACATGAAGGTTTTAATGATATAATAAATGACATACTCCAAATTACCTTCTATCTTAAAACAACACCTATGGGAAAATTAGAAGCATTTGTATGTATGTGGAAGAGAATAGTTCAGTTAGGGCCTCTCAAAACATGTGTCCTTGTGAGAGATTTTTGAGGGCTTCAAAAGTGTTGGGATATGGTGTTGTACACCATTGCATAATTTGATATTATTATAATGTTGTAATTAAATAATTATTTAGTTGTGATGCACCTAGGTGTTGTGGTTAATCACACTAGGTAATTATTTGGGGACCACTTTATGTTGCATTCTAACATTGTATTATTATTTGATGTGTAAGAGACATGTGATAATAATTTAATATTGGGGAAATATTTAAAAAGTGAAAACTTAGTACCCAATATTAAATAAGGGATTAATGGTTTTGTATTCACATGGTTTTATCTTGTTGAATTTTTAATTCATGGACCAACTAGGACTTGATCCTAGGACCTCTCATTTGTTGCTAGAGTGCTCTATCACTGAGCTACTGACCCACTTTTGGTGGCCGGTCCATCTTCAATTCAGGTGTGGTTTTTTTCCAACACCCCCCCATAGGCCACATTTGTTGTGCCTGGGGCTCCTAGCCTAGTCTAGCTCTGATACCATGTTGAATTTTGCATTCATGGACTAGCTAGGACTTGAACCTAGGACCTTTCATTTACTATTGGAGTGCTCTACCATTGAGCTACCATATTGCTTTTTGTGGCCAGTCCATCTTTAGTTCAGGTGTGGATTTTTTCCAACATATCTTACCACTTGGTTGTATTTGTGTGAGATTGAGTCTATAAAAGCAAGCACATGTTTAATGGTTAAGGTTGGTTGGGTGAGTGGGTTGTAATTATTGAGTCTTTTTGAGGAGTGCATATGTGAAGCATGGCATGGGATGTGTGGATTCATGATTGGACACATGAGGATGCATTGGAAGGCTTGATGCTTCAAAGGTATTCATTGTAACTCTTGTATTACTTTATTGTTGAATAATATGATGGAGTATGGATGCTTTTGGAGGTTGGGTTTTTCCCTCTTGAGGGTTTCCCAAGGTATATCTTGTGTTATCTTGTGGATTGTCTATTTGATCTATACATTATGGTTACTTGTATGCATGTTTATCTCTCATGGGGTTATATAGGAAATGGATTCAGTTTGTGGGTTGAATACATTATTTCCTAACAAGTGGTATGATGTGAACCATTTGAATCTAGACCTTGCACAAACACAATAAACATGCAAACAATTAGATCAAACACAAGATTAGAAACCAATGATTCCTCAAGAAATCCATTTGAAATTTGCAAAAGATAAGAAATGAAAATGAAGAACACAAATGAAACAATTAAATCCTATCTAATGCAAGCAAACTCTTGATCTCTTGAGGGAGTTGGTGCAAATAGGTGTGTGGAGATTTTCCCTTTCCCAACTCCTTGAATGCAAATGTTGATTGAAGATGATTGATCCACTTGATGAAGACCTTGAATGTATGCTCCAAGCTAAAATCTGCAAAAAACCTAGCTATGATTCAATGAGATGAATGAGAATTGCTAAGTATTTTAGCATGGTAACTTTGCTTGAGATGTGGATGATGAAATAAGGATATAAGCTCTTTATTTATAGATTGATAAGTTGAAGAGATGTCCAAATTTGATCAATGTGGGACAAAGATTCAACCAATGATATGATGCCACTTGTCAACATGTGAGAGGATGAAGGTTGAGCAAGTTTTGAATGTGCAAGTTTGAAATTTGAATTTGATGAGATGACATGTTTAGGGGGGATGAAAAATGAGTTAAATGCCAAGTGGGAGACATGTAAGAGACAATGTAAGAGCTTTAAATGCTTTGTTGGATGGACAAGTCCTTTTGGGGGGAGATTTCAAATTTGAGGAATATTCCCACTTAGATGCCTTTTTTGAATAAAAATAGGGAATTATTAAATCAAATAAATGATTTAATTGTGCAAGTTGCAAAATCTAGAGGATTTGAGTGATTAGGATTAAATTAACGATTTGATTAATTTTAAGAGGATATTTATGATTTGACAATTTGATTTAGATTTTGGATTAATTTAAATCAAAAAGAGAGGAATATGATAAAGATGCTAATTAAATAAAGATTTTGATTTATTTAATTAAAAGGGATGGTGTTAGATTAAATCAAATAAGGTTTTAATTTATTTAATTTAACAGATAGACTTTAGAGATTTAATCAAATAAATTGATTATTTAATTAAATAGGGATAATTAGATCAAATTAATTGATTTAATTAACAAGGGAAAGTGACTTAATTAGACAAAATAATTTATTTAATTAAGAGACGAATATTGATGAATTTAATCAGATAAGGGAATTTCATTAAACAGTTAGATCGAGGGATGATTTAGGAAGAAACAATGTTAGTAGATCAGAGTTAGATGCGCAATGTCAACTTGTACATTTTGCGTCTACAAGAGCTATAATGGTTGATGGTTTTTTTTATAACCCTAGTTTGAGAGTTGTTGCAAAGTTGAAGCCATAACTATACATGAAAGATTTGAGGGATTACAAGATATGGAACACATGTTGTAGGTGTTTGTTTGCAGATTTGGGCTTTTGGGTTGTCAAGATTTGTTGGGTTTACTAAAAATATGAAGCTTTCAAAATTTGGGTCAAAGAGGGTTTCTTGGTTTGAGTTTTCATATGAGGGTTTTGTAGAGGAAATTTCATGGATGACCTCTTGAGACAAAATGGACCTCACCATTGGATCTAGGAGGCTCGAGACATGAAAAATGACATCAACTCAACCTATTTTGGAAAAGTTGAAAAAATGCTTTTTTTTTATTCGTACAGCCATTTGGTCGTCCAATTTTCCTTATGTAGAAAAAAATATTAAAAACATAAATTCTCGGCCTTCATTAAAATTTGCAAAAAAAAAATTCATTGGGCTTTTTTGAAAATATTAAAACATGCATTTAAAAATTCAAAAAAGGTTTCTGAAAAGAAAAGAAAAAATTATGAAGGGTTGGGGGGTCCGTAGACCCCTCGCCCTCGTACTGCACAACCGACAATATGCTGCTAGAAGGACCAAAAGATGTACGTCATTGACACTGCTAGTCAGTGGCCTGGCAGTTTGGCAAGGCCCAACCGAGGGTCCCGTGGGGGACCAACCCCCAAGCCCTACGGCCAAAATAAATTTGCTGGCCAATTTTTTTAATAATAAATTTTAAATCATTTAAAATTTGCTGAAAGAACTTTTAAACCTGCAAAAATTAAAATGAATTTAATATAATTTTGAAGTCTACCACTCTAAGAGGTGGTGCCACTAGCTGTGTGCTTCCTAGGTGTCGCTAGCTCACCACCGCCACCAGCGAAGCTGCCAGCCCACCAGCCGAGGCCCACCCTACACAACCTTATAGCTAAATTGGAGGAAATTTTTTCAAACAAGCATGAATTTTTCCCATGGAGTCTGTTTTTTGACTTCTTATACTCATTGGAAATGTAGTTCCAAGAACTACACAGTGGTATAGGTTTGGTTTCCTCATTTTGCTATTTTGATTAGTTTTTTGAGTCCAAAAGTAAGATGTTCTCAATTGCACGATTTTAAGCATAACTTTTGTATACATAATTGGATTTTTCAATTTCGAATAGGCGTTGGAGAGCATGTGCACTGTACAACACATTGTTTATATTGTTTATTAGTTTGTAATGTAGGATGATTTTAGTACTTATTTGATCTCTTGTAGGAACCTAAGATTTAGGGTTTGATTGTGTGAGCATCCGCACAAGTCAAGAGACAAAACCTTGAGGGAGTACATGTTAATATATGATATTTATGATAGTATAATTGATTATCAGATTGGTGCTTCTTGGTACAAGTTTATAGGTGTTTTTTCAGAGTTGGAATTTGATGGTGATAGGTACACATGTTGTCTTTGGTTTTGAGGACATGGGTTGACATGAGTGGAGACTTGGAGTCTCGTATTGGTGATAGTTGAGTACAGGTACAATGATGGCTATGGTTATGGTGTCATGGGTATGCAGGTACATTTATGCATTAGCACGACATGATCATGTATGTGGTTGTTTGGTGGTGATATGATTTGATGTTAGGAGGTTGTTCTTATCTCCTTGATGCTTATTTGGTTCCTTGAATATGGTTACTCATTTATGGACATGGTTGGAAAATCATATTTCTGGTTGATTTGGTGTTTGAGTCTTCATGTTTATAGGATTATCTTCTTTGATATCTCGGTTTGCAGGTTACTAATGTGATGATGAGTTTGCATGTTTCAGTGGTTGGATCTAAGAGTTATGTGATTGGTAGGTATGTGCAGCCTATTCATTGTAGTGGGATGAATCATATGTGGAATATCTATATCGACCAAGTTTGATTCATTATTGTTACAAATTTAATTAGTTGGCCTTGTCTATGGTCATTTGTGCATTGGTATGTTGCTTTGCGATGATAGGATGGATTATTAGAGTACCTAATTAGTCAGTTGATGGGACTTATAGCATGTGGTTTGATCATGATGTCATAATAGCTTGGTACATTCATCGGCTATACACTTTTAGTGAAATATTTTGATAGTGATGACTTGACGGTGTAGGATTCGTTCTTGTTGGCTTTGATGGGGGCTGTATGTATCTTCTTGGCTTGGAGATCTTGGTTTCACTTATATGTTACTGATGTTGGGAAAATGTGTCTCAACCTTGCAATTACATAAGTTACTATTGATACATAAGGTGTTGCTAATACGACAATGATTGGGGGGTGTGGGGGGGTCCCCACTAGGAGTCCAGGGGTAGCGCACCCATAAGGAAATTTTTATTTATTATTTATAATTGTAAATTTGGACCATTCATCATTAGGTTTTAAATTTTATGGATGATATTTTACTAGCTTGACTTTCCCTAGAAGGCAACCCTATTTTATGAGGGCATTGTATTATGGCTATGTATTGTGATGTATTTTGAGAGTTTGATAGTAGTCGTGTTACCTTTGGATCTCTGGTTGGTGATACTCTAGTGAGAAGCTTTCTCTACAAGTATAGCATAATTTTTGTGATTTCTGAATAATATATTGGGTGACTTTTGGAGTGTGGGGTTTTTCTCTTGAAAGGGTTTTCCCCATGTAAATCACCATGTTGTGATATGCATAATATTTATGTTTATTTCTATTTAAGTTTCTATAAATCTTAAAGATATGTAAAATTTTTACATTATCCTCCTTTCAAGATTAGTGTAGGAAGTTGTTCCACTACCGTAGCTTCCTTACAAGTGGTATCAGAGCCTGATCACCTTTGGTTTTAGTTATGGGTTGTTGGGTTTTTTGAACTAATCAAGAATTGAGTGAGAGTCTTGTTATCCCCTGAAGTTGCACCCTTGTTGAACCTGATGTTCAACACCTCAGTGTAACATGGGAAGACCTCTAAAGATGTGGGTTTCTTTATAGACAGAGGTCAACCTCCGGAGAAGGCTGGATTCCTTTGGTGTCACCTAAAACTACTGATTTTTGAAGGAAAAGGGAGAGAGATAATGCATAAAAATTAAAACTAAACTAAGGTGATGCACCGAAATGATAGGAACAATGAGATACTCGAGCTACACTTGAATACTGGTGACAGCCATGAGACTGCACAACAAGATCCTGTAGATCACACATTCAAACAAGTTTGACATGCACATGCCTTTAAGAAGGAAAGGTAGACTTTCACTAACTAGAAGATCATGTGCAAGATTAAGTAAACACAGTTTGTAACCTATATGATACTACTTCTACAAAGAAAGGCATGACATCAAACAAAAGCTATAAGGAAAGAGAATATTTCACTAAGTAGCTCAATGACTCACTTAAAAAGAACGCACTATACTTGACAAGAATCAGAAGGCAAAAAGATGGACCATCAATGGTATCCAAGGTAGATTTCGTATATTACGTTCCAAATTGAGTTATAGAATCTTGCTAGTCTGAGAGAGGACTGCAAAAGGGTCATAGACTTTAGAGAAGCATACATTAGAACTCCTTTACAAGAAGGCAAAAATGCCTTATATATCAAACTGTGCCGGCCCCTTAGGGCTTACAAAATATTAGTCTCGGAAAGATCTCCCCACAAATCTTTTGGATGAATTAAATGCAGAACCCCGCGTGTCCATGAGGGTGAAGAGTCATCCCCGGAGAAGCCTCCTGATCTTTCTGCAACCACCGCATTCATTCCTTTGTCCTCGTGTCCTCTCGAACTTCCTCAGCCGAACGCCTTGAATGCTATTGAGTTCACCGTCGGTTCACGTTGCATTCGTCTTGTGTTGGCATTCTACATTTTGAGCAGACTGCCATGACTCGTCTCAGCTCCTCCTGGTTGGTCGAGTGTTTTCCATGTGGGCTCAACAGATGGTCAAAACTCTTTTTGAAAAGAATCGCGTCTCGGTGAGACACTGAAAGTGTCTCATTGATGCGATTATGTCCTCTGTGACTGATCGGCGTGACTCAAACTGTTGCTGAGATGTCATGACGAAAATCCTATCCCCAGTGAGACCATCTATTTTGGGGAGACCTTTGCCAACGTCTCCAAAAGTTATACCGCTGAGCTCCCTTCCTTCTATCAGCCAGACATTCTTATATCGACAAGACCTTGCGCCGATGTCAAGTTCTTTCTGCGAGGTCTTTACTTTCTGGTCAGTGAGACATGATGCGGTCGCCGAGACCATACCCGAATGCTTCCTTCATGCGTCTTTTCCTCGCCACCGAGACACTACACTTCAAGATGACCTTATTCTAAAGCCCGCTTTCCTTTGTCGATGCCACTTCAAGAGTGATTGTCGAGGAGACCTTCTATAATAGGTAAGACCTCTTAACAAAGTATGTTGACATACACCGAAGGCTATCCTTTTGGAGAGACCCCCCACAGATCAACGTGACATCTTGGTGAAGGCTTCAGCCTATGTCGAGAGCATTCCTCTTGGTATGACTCAACTCCTTTGGCTAGACCTCTTGGCGATAACCTCCATCCCCGCCCTGTGAATGTTTATTTCTCCTTCGGTCAGGGAGACATCTTCACCTCGGGGAAACCTCAGGGTGATATCTTCAACTATTGGCAAACCCTTTTCATTTTGGTGAGGCCTCCCTTTGATCAGTAAGACTGTCTCCGTTTTCCGAGACCTTTTGTCGAGCCCTTCGCCTCTTGCCGAGCTTTCATCTCGGCGAGACATTACAAGTCGGGGAGACCCTTCTCCGATGGTTGCTACTTATGCCGACAATGCCTCAAACTTATCATTTTCGGGGAGACTTCAATGGTCACCGAGACCTTTTGTCAAAAGATAAGTCACGCCGATAGGATACCTGGTTTGAAGCACTCAAACCTAATGGAACCCCTGCTAGTCGGCGAGACCTCATGAATGTCCTGCCGAATTTCTCTTTAGATGATTTTCATACCGAATCTCCCTAGGGAAGTTTCTCCCACTGAGTTCCCCATGACCTAGCAACATATGTAGATTCTTTTCCCTTGTGTGAATGTTCCATTGGCCTCTGAAGATCTAACATATGATTATCCTGCCTGATTTAAACTGTAGGTGAAATATAGGCAACAAGTCTATGTAGAAGACACTTTGTGATATTTTTGTAGGAATTTTTAGATGGCAAGATCATCGAGGAGAATAGAGGTGGATAAATTTTCAAGAAATAATTTTGAAATGTGGAAGCTAAAGATGGAGGATCTGTTGATAGATCGAGATTTGTGGGATGCTATTGATGAGAATGTTTCAAGGCCTACAAATCCTACTCAAGCTACTCAATATGATGTTATGGACTATAAAGCCAAAGGTCTAATCAGATTGTGCTTGGCAGACTCTTTTTTAATCAATGCCCATAAAGAGACCTCTACACATAAGCTATGGAAGAAGATTGGTGAGATGTATCAAGCAAAATATTTAGTGTACAATATTTTTTTGAGGAATAAATTGTATTCCTTGAGAATGGAAGAGGGTGGATGAATTATAGACCACCTAGAAGCATTCAATATGCTAGTGGCTCAATTGGCATCAGTTGGTATCAAAATGGATGAGGAGGAGAAATGTCAAATCCTACTATGTTCTTTGCCTAATTCATGGGGTTCTATTGTTATTGCTATTGGGAGTACTATTATATTGAAGACTAAAGATGTGGTGGCTTCTTTGCTTTCTGAAGAGATGAGGAGAAAGGTATCCATCAGTGCCAAGGAGGCCTTGAATGTTCGTGGAAGACCTACGGAAAAAGGTAACAAGAATGAGAAGTGTGACAAATCCAAGTCCAAGGGGAGATCTAAGACTCTTGGAAAGTACAAAGTTATTTGTTGGAACTGTGATAAGCCTAGACATGTTCATAAGGATTGCAAAGAAGAAATTT